>PVJX010049573.1:0-11010 GCA_004027295.1 Dolichotis patagonum
TTGTGGTCATGAAATTTTTCAGCTGTTCTTTGTCATAGAAGTATCTTATTTCTCCATCCATTTTGAAGGACAGTTTTGCAGGGTACATCAGTCTGGGTTGGAAGTTGGTTTTCCTTTAGGATCTGAAATACTTCACTCCATACTCTTCTTGACTTCATTGTTTGTGTTGAGAAGTCTGCTGTGATTCTGACAGGTTTTCCTTTATAGGTGATCTGTCTTTTCTCTCTAACAGCTTTTAGTATTCTGTTCTTATAGTGGGTTTCTAGGACGGTGATTATTAAGTGTCTGGGTGTAGTTTTATTTTGGTTATAGCTATTTGGAGTTCTATATGCTTCACTAATCCAAATATCAGTTTCCATTCTCATGTTTGGGAAGTTTTCAGCTATTACTTCTGTAAATATCCTTTTGATATCATTTGGGCTGTCCCCTTCTTTTTCATTTATCCCTATTAATCTTATGTTATTTTTCTTTGCATCATCTTGTAGCTGTTGAACTGTTATTTCCTGATTCTTTGTTATTTTTAAAAGATCTTGTCTTTCCTGCTCACTGGCTAAAATCTTATCTTTGAGGTCTGAAATTCTATCTTCACTTTCATTGAGGTGGTTTTTACAGCTTTCAATAGAATTTTTGATTTCCTGTATATCTCTTTGAATCTGTTTTATGCATTCTGTTTGTTTCTTATATTGTTCATTCAGGGATTCTATCTGCTTGCTTTGTTCCTCTAATTTTTTAGCTGTGTTTTCACTAGATGCATTCACTATTTCTTTCACTATTTTTATTAATTCTTCTTTTACCTGGTCAAGTATTTCTGATTTGAATTTCTCCATAGCTTTCCCTATTTGCATATTTATTTCATTTGATATCATTTCAAACATTTCAGGTGTATGGCTTCTTTTTTCTTCTATGTATACAGCTTCTAAGCTTTCTTGGGGAGGGCTAGAGCTTTGAGCCTGCCTTTTGGCCTTTCCTTTTGTCATTTTTCTGTATTTCCTTGCTTTGAGCGGTGTTCCCAAGCTTTCTCTGCATGTGTGGTGAATTACCTCTTGTACCCTCAGTTCCTGGAGGGGCAGTGGCTCCCCCACAGGCTCTTGGCTTCCTCACAGGGTCCTAACTCCCCTCTGTGGGCTCCTGGCTCCCTAAGTTGTAAGGCGAATGCTGGGCGTGGTCAACCAGGAGCCTGTGGAATCTCAGGCAGGCCAGGCCACCGTACCTTGTCCAGGCAGGTCTCCAGGAGGTTCCCTGCAAGTGAAGGGTGGGCCTACAGGTCCCAAAGAGTCAGGCCAAAATGCCGCTTTCCGCAAAGTTCCCAGTCCAAACAGCCCAGGCCTCTCTGAGGGTCCGGGAGGTTCCTGGTCCCAAAGAGTCAGGCCGCGATGCTGGTCTCTGGGAGATTTCCTGTGGGTGAAGGGCAGGGCTGCAGGCCCAAACAGACCTGGCCCAGATGCCGGTCTCTGGGAAGTTCCCTGGGGATGAAGGGTGGGCCTACCAGTCCCAAACAGTTGGGCCCAGATGCTGGTCTCTGCAGACTTTCAATCCAAACAGCCCAGGTGACTGTGCGGGTCCGGGAGGTTCCGGGTCCCAAAGAGTCAGCCCGCGATGCTGGTCTCTGGGAGGATGAAATTGTAATTATTTTTATCTCTCTCTAGTATGTCTTTCAGTATTCTTTCTAGGGTTGGTGTAGTGGACATGAATTTTTTCAGTTGTTCTTTGTCATGGAAGTATATTATTTCTCCATTTATTTTCAAAGAAATTTTGAAGGGTACATCAATCTGGGTTGAAAGTTGTTTTCTTTAAGGATGTGAAATGCTTCACTACAAGCTCATCTCAACTTGAGAGTTTGTGTTGAGAAGTCTGCCATGATTCTAATAGGTTTTCCTTGATAGGTGAGTTGTGTCTTTTGTCTAATAGCTTTTAGGATCCTTTTTTATGCTGAATTTCTGGGATCTTAATTATTATGTGTCTGGGTATAGATTTATTTTTGTTATGTGGCATTCTATATGCCTCACTGATCTGTAAATCTGATTCTTTTCCCATGTTTGAGAAATTTTCTGTTATTATTTCTGTGAATAGTTTACTGATGTCATTAGCATTGACTCCTGCATGTTCATTGATGCCTATTAGTCTTATATTTTCTCTTTGTGTCATCTTGAAGGTGTTGAATTGTCATTTCATGCTGTCTTGTTATTTTTAAAAGTATTTTCCTTTCATGATGTCTAGGTGTAATCCTGTCCTCAAGGTTCGAAATTCTATCCTCAGCTTCATTCAAACAATTTAACAGCTTTCAATAGAATTTTTTATCCTCTGGATATCTCTTTGAATTTTTTCATGCATTCTTCTTCTTTTCTTTATTGTTCATTCAAGGTTTCTATCATCTTCCCATGCTCCTGTACTTTTTTTTTTAATCTATGCTTTCTTTAGCTTTGCCGAACAACACCTTTATTAAGATTGTCATTTCTTTCTTTATGTGAGAGGTTATTTCTAATATGATTTCCTGTATAGCCTCATGGATTTGTTTCTTTACTTCACTTGCTATCTTTTCAGAAATTTTAGGTGTATGAACTCTAATGTCCTCTATTTTGATGTCTTCTGTACTTGTTCCTGATGGACTGGATGTTTGAGATTGCATTTTTCTTTTTTGTTTTGTCATTTTCCCCTCTTGGGTTAATATTTTTGCCTTTTCAACACCACTATTCATAACTCTCTGTTGTGTGTGTCAGGGTCCTACTGTGTGGTTGATGTTTGTCTAACTGCTGGGTCTCACAATGAAGGGGAGGGGCCAGTTACCTGAATTCCTCCTGCAGGGTCTATTCAGTGAGTCCTATATTCTTCCTAGGCTCACTAGCCTAGGAGCATTGATGTAAGCCAACCTTTAGCTCTGTTGTTACTATGGCTTCAGGTTATTCCAGGCCACTGGATCTACCTGGCTATAGTGTGCACCTCAGCTGGGACCTTACTGTGTAACTGGGTGTCTTGGAGGACCTTTTGTTTACCTCTAGGTTGGGGGAGGCCTTGTCGGTATCCTCCTCCTTGTCAGTGTTTGCTGTATGGAAGAAGGACTCATCTACACTCTTGCCTGACTTGCCAAGGTCCTACAGCTGGGGAGGAGTTCATTGCTGCCCATGTTTACCCGCTGAGGTCCTCTATTTGAGGGGGAAACACTCCCACATACTGAGGTCCTCTGTGTGGGTGAAAGGGTGCTGAGGTTCCCACCAGCCCACCAAGGTTCTGCAAGTAATATAAGGGTCACTTGTTGTCCCAGGGATGCTTTGGTCTTTTGGGTGGTGGGGAAGATGACTGATGATCCTGCCAACCCCTAGGTCTATAGAGGGAGGAAGAGGAGCAAGATCAAAATTTCTTCTGACCTCTAGGTCCCCACCTTTAGGATCTTAAGGTTCATTTTTTGGTGCATTATTAAGGTTTTATTATTATTATTTATAACAGCACAAAAATTACATCTCTTCTTTTTGACTGTGAAATATTCAAACCCAGCATAACAATACTAAGTAAGAATGAACTAAGTTGACTTTTAGCTTGCATCAGAAAACTGCTTGCTGAATCTTATCCTTGGGTTTCTTCAAATCCAAAGTGCTCTCAGGGTGTATGTGTGTGTGTGTGTGTGTGTGTGTGTGTGTGTGTGTGTACATGCATATGCATGCAACTGCTTGTGAGATGTATTTATTCTTAAAGCAAAATAAGATAAAACTAAGGAAAAGTTCCCTATAAATTAATGTTTACTAAACATAACACCTACCATGTTTCAGCTACATTCCTAAAGGGGATCTAGATGATGAAAAATAAAGCTTGTTTCTCTATTCTGATGGCCAATAAGCATCTCAATATGAATACATCAATAATACAATTTTCTCTCACATCTTCTTCATCTTGGAAAAAACTACCACTTACCCAGTTTTTTGAGCCTCAAGACTAAGATTTGAAGATTCAGTCCCTTCCCCAAATCTCGAGCACTAGCACTGTGCTATGTGCACAGTCAGTGCTCAGGAAATGGCCATTACACTCATGCGACCACCAGTTAGTGATTGTGGCTGCATCACATGGTATGGCACTTCAATTCGTCCATTGCTCTGAGGATAATGAGTGAGTTTTGCAATATAAGAAATAGTCTGAACCGCTGACTTTTTAAGAAAATAAATCAAAATGCAAATCAGCTCAATTATAGGAGCTTCTAAGAAAACTTGCTGTTCCAACAAGCTTCCGGAGTAGAATAATCAGTATCCCCCACCTATCCATCCTGTGTCTGTGATGGCCTGCTGGTCCTATTATTGAGCATGTGTCCCATTAGCAACCCATAAAATAAAGCAAAATCCCACTAAAATTTCATCACTGTGGATTCCAACTTAGTTTTCTGGAATAAAAATTTAATTTCTAAAAGATGCTAACCACAAATTCCTCAAATTCACTTCAGGCATGCTGGGCACCTTGCAATTATCACTGCAGTATCCCCTACAGGATGTGAGACAACGTGAGTTCATGTGATGGCCACGTCCTACAGTAACTGTGATAGGTTGGAATGGAACCGATCATTAAGCAGTCTTACAGAGAAGCCCGGAAGAGTTCTCAAACCAGAAGCTGAAATCTCCCATGACAGTAGGGGCTAGGATGACAGCAGAAAACAAGAAGGAATTATAAGGAAAAAGTCATGTAGCATGCTAGTTCTGTGTGCAAGAGGGTAAATTCCAAAGAACGAGCAAGGTGAGCATCTTTATTCTGTATCCAATCCATCACTTCCAGTATCTGGGGTCCAATGTCTTTCAAAACAAAAGACTTGACAACTTGACAATTACTACTCTGTACAAATGCCAAAAGGCCACTTTCTTTAACATCTTAGGTAAATAATGCGTTCTATACGGTATTGTCACGTTATTAAGGCAGTGTTTTCTAATTTCTCCAGGGAAAATGGGTTAATCTTTTTTTAAATGGATTACAAACATTGGCTTTATTAAATAGCCTATGTCAAATATAATTTATTTACTGTCTATAACTTAGGCTCACTGTAATCAATTTACATAATTATGTTGTACCCTTAATGTGGCTGGTGGCCTATCTTAAGTGCTCCAGGGTACATTGCCCTTTTAATTTTTCTGACTTAAATAGCTTGGTTCTTTTTTTTAGCTGTCAACAAGAAATATTTTGCTTCTGTTTGGGCAGTTTGTAATTCACTCCTTTCTCCTTTTGCTCCTTTCCTTCTATTGTATTGTGGTCTGGAAATCCTAATTATCAGAACAATTAGAGCATCCTAACATGAGAGCACATACACTTTGATAATGGCCATTTTTGATGAATACATGGGTTGTTTTTGGCTTTGTGACATCTATTTTGGATATTTGGTGGCCTTTACTTATTATTTGATTATCAGACATATTTTAAATGTTCACAGATACTGAATAAGTGACCTCCAGATAAATAAAATACTGCTGTAGTTGGAATTTTTGTCTGTAACTTATTTGGTTGAGAAAGAGCTATAAATAAACAAACACAATGCAGCATTTCCAGGCCATGTGCAATTTGCTGATAGTAAAGGGGTCATAACCTGTGGCATGAATTGTATTTGCTATCAGTATCAGCATTATTGAATGTCACTACTTTACAAAGTTAGCCTCCTACTTAGTACTGGCAGAAGCATCATGGAAAACCATGTTGAAACTTTCAAAGATAATGCTTCATTGAAACTTTTTAATTTTAGAACCCCAGAAGGAGATGTCAAATACTTTTAAAATTTTAAACTACCTAACAATAGGCAAAGTAAACCAAAATGATGGACACAAAAATTGCTTAAAGGTAAATAATATAAAAATTTCTAATGCAGTTCCAAGAGAATATAAAAATGATCTAATGTGAAACAAGGTCACTAATTTGTGTTAGAAATTCCCAATGCTTGAGTGAATACTGCTCTCACAATCATCTTTTAGCTATATTTCCTTGCTTGGGCAGGAAACTGAAAAGTAGTGTAATAGATTATCTTTATCATTATAGTCAACTTTCAAATCCAAATGGAATGACAGACCAAGTTGAGAAATCACAATTTGCCTTGAGTTGGTCAGAATACACTGAAGTCACTCACTGATACCTCTTTGCTATCATCCTACAGCTAATAGCCCATGACCACTAAGCAGTAGAAACATCAAATTTGGAAGTTCTTATGGGCAATCCAAAAATCAATAATTGAAAATTCATTTGCAGAATGATATTCCAATAGTATGTCCCCAAAATCAATTTCTTTCTGTACTATTACTATATCTTGTTTTCAGTTTGTCTCTTCTCTCTTACATGATACTTCAGTTGCCACTAACTCTCTATGGAACCCAACCTAGAGATCTAAGAACCAATATTCTTCCTGCTGCCCACAACTCTTTTTTAATTATCTTCAATTAATTGGTAAGTTATTGATACACTGTCACTGTTTTCTATTTTAGTATTTCTTATAGTTAACTTCCTGGATCATCTATATCAGCCTTATCTAGTTAAAGACCCAGGTTTGAGGGCTCTCCTGTTTCAAAATACAACATCTAGTGACAGAGTCTGGAATGAGGGATTTTGAAGAAACCCAAAAGATACACAGAAGTGCCATGTTAGAGAATCATCTTGTCTTGTGCAGCTTTTAGCTGCCAATGCTGACATTTTAGAGCGGGCTGCTTTGGGTGGGGGATCATGTTTAGTAGCAGCATGGGTCACTGCCCACTAGATACCAATAGCACCACCAACACTTCAGCTGAAATAACCAAAAATATCTCTAGCCATTGCCCAATGTCCCTTGGGATGCAACAGCACTTAAGATTCAGACTGTGATGATGCTTCAGCCAAGCGTGAGGCTCCAGTACTTCCCTCCGTGCTGCCTTGTACAAATGGCTTCCACTAGCAGCCCATACACCACGTTTCTTACTTGTTATTGCCTTCTAACTCTTCTCATGAGAATGAGTTCAATTTGTTAAATGAAGACGTATAATTTGAGAGTTTATGGGGAATGCGTTTAGATCTACTTATTACTAGATGCTCTAACATTAAACCAGGACAGATGAGTTTTAAGCCAAGACCTAAAGACCTGACTATTATGCTTGGTGATTTTAATTGTGCTCTAGGAAAACTTACGTTGTAATAAGTGGTTTCAAAAATGAATGCATTCTTATAAAACTATAACACAAAAAACCACAATTTGTTTTTCATAAAGGAAAAAGTTCATATACTTATGGATGAAAAGGACTAATGATAATATTACTATAGCTGTCATTTTTTTTCTCCATAGACTCGATGTCAGCCAATGAGTTAAGTGATTCACTTGAATACTTTTAGTTTCCTTTGTAATCTCATGGAATTAACACCATTTTAATTTATATTTATAAAGAAAGTGGAGTTTCTATGAAATTGAATGGCTTGTCTATGCTTGCCCAGCTATTTTACAATGGACACAATTAGTCTTAAAATATTTTGAATAAAGATTAGAAATAGGGTCTATTTAGTAACTTCTTTTGTGAAATTAAAACCATATAGGAAAATATGAGAAAAGACAAAGACTTCTCTTACTTATGAGCATAAATTTTCAAAAAGGGCAAACAATCCTATAGAGTGTGAAAATAACATTATATCATAATATAATTGAACACAGTCCAAGAATTTTAAGATTACTGAAACATCAGATAACATATTCATGTACTCATATCAATGAGTCAAACTAGAAAAAGCTTGATGATCTTAACAGATGCATAAAAGCATCTGAATACTCATAAAAATAAACAAAAATTTTAGTGAACTCAGATTTTAAGGGAATTTACTTGAGTTGTACTTAACTATAAAGCATTGGAAATAGCACTTTGAAAGCCAGGCGTGGTGCACACTTGTAATCCCTGCTCTCTGGAAGGCTGAGCCAGGATGATTGCAAGTTTGAGCCCAGCTGGATAACTTAGTGACTTAATGAGCCCCTGTCTTGTAATTTTAAAAAGGAGGGCAAGGATGTATATATTTTAACTTCATTCTTCTTCTCCTCTACAGTGGAAAGGAGGTCACACAATATATATATCCTAGTCCAGGGACTGAACCTTTTAGAGCTTTCAGTGATACAAACACCTCACTGCAGTATGCGAGTCATAGGCTCACCACCACTCCCCTGGTCTAATTTCCAAGCTCTTTTTATCCAAGGTGACATATGACAGTTCTATGTAATAACAGTTTCACACAGGTCCAAAGGAAAAATTTCCCTTTCTGAAAAATTAAAAGCCAAAGCCTAACAAAGATCAGATCTTTTCCCTTAATATTCTACTCTTTTTTTGTGACTTGAACAAAGATGTAAGGTCTAGTGATACAACAGCCATCTTGTAACCACTAGGAAAATGTTAATGATGG
Organism: Dolichotis patagonum; assembly: GCA_004027295.1. Taxonomy (NCBI): domain Eukaryota; kingdom Metazoa; phylum Chordata; class Mammalia; order Rodentia; family Caviidae; genus Dolichotis; species Dolichotis patagonum. The sequence continues at coordinate 8,353 of PVJX010049573.1, forward strand.
TAAAGATGCAGTGTGAAAGGAACTGGGGTCCTTGATGTTGAACGGCTGTGCCAGTCTAAATTACCTTTCCTCAGACTACAGGCTACTTACAGATTACTTATTACACAAGACAGACTCCAGGTTTGTTTAGGAGGCCACTGTAGCAACAGCCCTTCTGATCAAGTTGAATTTTAACATACATGCTGTCACACACACCCACACACAAATCTTGGTGTTGACGGAGGTGAAATTATAAATAATGAATGATTATGAGACTACTGGTTAGCAAATAGATAAACAATAAAACTGGATCCTAAACTCCATGATCAGTTATGCTGGATTAAATGTTAAATGTAAAAACCTCAAATTTCAGAAGAAAATCAAAATAATTTTTATATTGCTGCAGATAAAAATCACAGTTAATTTATCTAGTTACATTTAAATTATAATTTCATTAAGACAGATAACCTAAAAAAGAAACCATAAATTGGGAGCTCTCTGAAATCTCTAACCAACAAGGCAACCCTTACAATGCCAAAAAAACTCTGAATTATTTGGGAAACAGTGTGTGTCAATATAAAAATGGGGAAAAAAGACATGAACAGGTACTTCAAAGAAAAAATGCATTAAGAGGGTACTGAAACTCAATAGTAAGGAAAAAGACATACGATGACACTGTTTTACTCCATCAGATTTGCAAAAAATAAAAAAAGTCTAGCATTTCCAGAACCAAGGATACTGAACACTATAGCAAGGAGGGCTCAAACACTGATGGTTGGACCATGAGCTCAGAAATACCACTTTGGAATGCAACTTGCCAGTAAATGATACTGATGAAGATGCATGTAGCTCATTTTGCTTAGATGTATAAACTCCACAGAAATTCCTACAAGAATGTTTAAGATAGTTATAATATGAAATAACACACAAATCACATACACACAAAACTCCAAATTGTCCACTGATAGAACAAATATACTGTGACAAACATAAACACTAAAATATCACAGAACCATTGAAAATAACTGATGATCTTCAATATCAATGAAGCATAAGATTGAGTTATAAAACAAATTCTAGAATATATGTTTGTATAAAAATTTTAAAAAATAATAAATCAAACAATATTTATTACTGTTTAGAGAACTATCTATATAACAAAGCCCAGGGAGAAGCAAGACAGTGATAAGTTTTGGTTACAGTTGGGGACGAAGGAAAGATGCAATCTAAGAGGAACAGGCAGTCACCAGCAAGCCCCTTTTGCATCAGCTGAATATTAAGTACATATATACTCATTTAATCTTTATATTTTGTACCCTATACATATTATATATGTTTTATATTGTGAAATACTTTTATTTCATAAAAGATTCTACATCAAAATGTTTTCCAAAAAGTTTCCATGGCATTGGCCAATTTTCCATATTTTAAGGAGATAGAGAAACATGGGGAGAAATAAATGGATTCAGCTGAGTTGTAATATCTTCTGGAATATGTATAATTTGAAATATTTAATTTTATAAACGAATAGAGCATTTGCACCTGCTATAAACTATGGGTAATAGAAGCATCACAACACAAGAGATTTGTGGAGCAAACTTCTGAAGCTGTGACCGGCAAATGGTTAACAGATAGGTAAATTCTGCTGTGAGAAAATACATTTATTTTTACTAAAGAAATAATTCATATTCTACTGGCTGCATGATGGGCTTTCTCTCAGACACAAATTAGAAAAGAAGCCTGGATGACATCACAAAGTATATGTGAAGACACTAACCCAATATGCTATTATCTAGAAAAATGGTCAATAAAATGTCACATCATCAGAAAGGTATAAAACATTATCCCAGGACATTGGAGAATGAGAGTGCTATGTACTCAGAATGCTGTGTGCAGTTCAAATTGTTGCACTTGAGGAAGAAAGTAATGAGCTGGAGAGAGCACAAAAAGATTAAGTGCTGGGAAAACTGACCATCTATATGCAGAAGAATGAATATAGATCCATATCTCTCATCATGTACTCAGTTAAATCAAAATAGGTCAAAGAACTAAATAAGTGACCTGCTGGAAGAGAAAAGAGGTTAAACTCTTGAAGACAGTAATAGGCAAGGACACTCTGAACAGAACCCTGGTTGCACAGGAAATAATACAGAGAATCGACAAATTGAATCATATCAAGTTAAAAGGCTTCTTCACAGAAACAACAACAGAGTAAAAACAAAACTTACAGAGTGGGGAAAAATTTTGCCAGTTATTCCTCAAAGGACTAATATGCAGAATATATAAAGAACTCAAAAAGTTAAATGATCCCAAATAAAAAAAAACCCAATCAAAAAATGGGCAAATGAAATGAACAGACACTTAACAGAATAAATATATGAAGAAATGCTCAACATTGCTGAGTTTTTGAGAAATGCAGATTACAGCACTGAGATTCTATTTTAACGGAGAAAGAATGGCCATCATGAAAAAATCAAATAATAAATACTGGTGATCTGTGTGAAGATGGAACTTTTTTACATTATTGGTGGGATTTTAAACTGGTATAACCACTATGAAAATTGATGTGAAGATTCCTTAAAAAACTAAAAATAGGTAGCCCCGCCCTTCACCCCCAGGAAGTCTCCCAGAAAGCAGCATCTCAGGCTGTCTCTTTGGGACCCGAAACTCTCGGACCCG
>PVJX010049574.1:0-11011 GCA_004027295.1 Dolichotis patagonum
CATCACATAAAATATGCCTATGGGATGGAGATGATTATACACCTGTAATGTTTGGGTTACTTTTCCCTCATTGCCAAGACAAAATACCTGACACCCAAAATGAAGGAAGGAAGGGTTTATTTAGCTCACAGCCTGTGGAGCTTCCGGTCCACACTTGGCTGGCTCCAAGGCAGGGCGGCACATGGCAGAGGGCAGCCGTTCACGGTGGCAGAAGACAGCAAGAGCAACAAAAGCAAAAAGGGAGACGTGCAAGAGAAGACTTTCTGCCCCTCGTACTGCATGCAGGCTGCCCAGCCCAGTGTGGATGCCGGATTCACACACTTAATCCCAGCACGGGACCATGAGTCAGTCACAAACTCCAGAAGCCCACCCCCACGGCCGCACGAGGCTTTGGGGGGACGTCCAGACACAAACCGTAGCAGGTAACCTCCCAGCCATACCAGCCTGCCCAAGGCTGTAGAAAAAGATCAGCAAACTAAACCTAAACACAATTAAGCAGAAAGGCGGAAACAGTAAAGGTAGAAGTCAAATCAGTGAAATGGAAAATAAAAAAACAACAAAATGGAAAATAAAACCAAAAGCTAGTTCTCTGAAAAGACTAAAAAGATCAATTAATCTCTAGCCAGACAAAGCAGGACTGACACACACCTGTAATCCCAGCACCATGGGAAACTGAGGCAGAAAGATCACAAGCGCCCTACCTGGACAATTTAGCAACTTAGCAAGATCTTGTCTCAAAATTAATTTATTTTTTAAAGGGTGGGTTGGGGCAGAGATCTATATAGTTTAGTGTGAAGACCCTGAGTTCAATCCCCAGTACCACAAGATGTGTGACTATCAGGAATAAAGTATTAGGCAGCACTGCAAATTCTGCTAATGTTTAAGGGCAATAAGGGAATATTATAAGCAACCTTCTGGAAATAAATTAAACAACTCAGAAATGAGAAAATGCCTTGCAAAGCAAACTATAAAAACCCCATGCATGCGAAGTAATATAATTTGCTGCTAATCTATGAGTAATATTGAATTTATAGTTAAAATGTTCTAGTAAGAAAATTCCAAGATGACTCAATGGCCAATTTTATCAAGCATTTATGGAAAATATTAAAAGCAATTCCTTGGCAGTTTTTCTGGGGGCAGCTAACACTTCCCATTGCTTACATAGGCTCCACGCTGCCTTGGTAACAAAACCACACAAACACATGAGAGCTCTCACTCCCACAAGTACACAAAACTTCACAGAATACTAACAACTGGAGTCTAGCGATACATTTAAAAGGTCATACATCACGGCCAAGTAGAGTCCATCACAGGAATTCCAGGATGGCCTAATACTTGAAACCCCCATGAACTGCCCCATAACAACAAAATTAAAAATTTCAAAGAGAGCAGTTTAAAACATGAAAAGGAAAAATTTGACACAATGAAACATAATAATAAAACCTTTCATTGAAGAAACCTTCTTCACACCAGGAAGCAAGCCCAGTCTGGGAACCAGCACCATGCGTGGGTCACTGCTGGACCAGGAACAGCCAGACCCCAGCCCCTTCCGGCACGCGGGCTGGCAAGCAAGAAGGACCAGTCCCCACCCTGCCCCGCCATGAGCAACCGGCTTACCCAGAGATCTCAGGCTGTGATGAGAGCTGCGGAGGTGAAGTGCAGTTGGAAGCCTGCGGTGCTTTGGTGTTTCACTAACATTGCACTAGGGCCATCGTGAATTCAGAGGATAGGGGTACACAGTGTGGCATTGCGGGGGATCTCCTTCTGAGCCATTGTTGATTCCCTATGGTCTTGTTTTGAAGTCCTGTGTCGTTTCCATTGTTTTGTTGGGTTGGGTTTTGTTCTCTCTTGTTTTGTTAGATTATGTTAAGTCCAATGGCATAAGCAGCTATTTCAAAGATTGCAAGAAATGTTATGGTAGCAATCTTGGATTTGTTACTGGCTTGTTTTGAGTTCCTTTATTGCATTCATTGTTTAATTTTTATTGTTTCTGTTCTATTCTGTTCTGTTTGACTTTTTCTATGTCCAAAGTTATCTGCAGCTGTTCTGAAGACATCAAAAGGCATTTTGTAATGTTTTGAAGTCCTGTATCTCTTACACTGGTTTGTTTTGATTGGTTTTATTCTGTTTTATCCTCTTTAAAATAAAATTTTTAAAAAGAAAGCGAAAAAAAAGAAACCTTCAATTTTATAAAATATGCATGTACAGCTAGTAATGTATCTAGTGGAGAAAGACTGCAGGGCTTTCTGACAAGATCAGGAAAAACAAGGCTTTCCAACCTCACTGCTTCTATACACTATTGGCCTGGAGTTCTCAAAGCTAAAGCATGAAGAAATAAATTAATTTTCTTAGCACAGAACACAATCATTCATCATCTACATAGAAAGTCCTAAAAAAATCTTTTTAAAAAACTACTAGATATGAGGCCAGTAAATCACAGAATATAAGGTCAATATAAAAATTCTATTCTATTTTCCAAATTAACAATTAAAATCAAAATTTGAAGGAACAGTGCCATGTACATGCAATAGCATCAATAAATAGGAAACTCAGTGGTAAATTTAACGAAGTATTTGCAAAATCTGCACACCAAAAGCTACAAAGCATTGCTTAGCAAATTTTAAAAGACCTAACAATTAATATAAGTATTATATTAATAGGTCAGAAGTTAATATTGTCAAAATTTACATTAATTCTCCCCAAAAATGATCCATAGATTCAATGTGATCACAGTCAAAATCCCAGCAGTCTTTTTTATAGAAATTGACTGACTTCTTTTTATGTGGAAATCAAAAGACTTAGAACAGCAAAACAGCGCTGAAATAGAAGATGAAAGTTGAAGCCTTTACAGTGCTTATTTTCAACACAACCAGCATGGACAAATGGGCACACAGCCGTGGAGATGAGAACAGAATCTAGTAACAGACTCAAAAATGTACAGTTCCACAAAAATGCCAAGAGCAGTTCCATGGGAAAGGAATGTCATTGTTACTCTTGTTGTTTGACAAATGTTACTGGGATATTTAGCAAAAAAAAAAAAAAAAAATCATGATAGGAGTGAGAGGAGAGGACAGCTGGAAAAAGACAGAAAGAATAAAAAGAAAAGAACCTGTCTCCTTATCTCACACTATATACAGAATAAACTATAACCAATTATAAACCTAAACATTAGAGCTAAACCATAAAAAACCTACAAGGAAACAACACAAAATCTTTATGATATAAAACAGGGTCAAGACTAAGATACAAGATTATAAGCCATAAAACTAAAGACTGATTTTGACTTTGTCAAAATATAAAACTTTGCTCTTAAAGGCATTGATAAACAAAAAGGAGAGCCACTAGGGAGAAATGATTACAAAACATATATTTAATAAATGACTGGTATTCCAGAGTATAAAAACAACTCTTAACAGCTTAATAAGTAGAAAATAATAAACCCGATTTTTAATGGACAAAATATCTAAATAGCTATTCTCCAAACAAATAAAAATATCTGAATGCCAAATAATCACAGGAAAAATACCCAAAATACTTAGTTATACTTAGCTATTAGGTAAATAAAGTCAGAAAGAGCTAGCTCTGTATATTTACTAGAATGGCATAATCAGACTGAGAATATCAAATGTCGACAAGGACAGAGAGTGAACGAATTTCTCCTGTTACAGTAGGGCACAGGAAATGACGCGGTCACTGTGGAAAGCAATGTAGCCACTTCCCAGGTTACATATACACTGAACACAATCCACCCCTGGACATCCACTCAAATAACATGTGAGCGTACACACGCGCGAGTATTTGCCTATGAACGTTCAAGGAGCTTCGTTCAGAACAGCTCACAGCTGGAAACAGGGACAGGCGCATAAATGGTCCACCGAGTCTGAACAAAGGGACGCCACCGGGGTGCCGTAAGGTGCGGGCTGGGGACTGATACCCACGGCACCACGGTAAGTCTCCAAGCATCATGCTGAGCGAAAGATTCCAGATGTATCTTTTCACCCAAGCAAAACTCCAGGAAATAACAGTCCAGTCCAGAGACAAAAGCACGTCAGCAGTTGCCTGGGAACGGGGTGGGCCGGCTTGGCTGGGTGAGGCCTCAGGGACAGCAGGCACCCTGCCAACCTCCTGACGGGCAGCGGTGATTAGCTGGGCGAGCACATCTGTCAAAACTCATCAGGAGACGTGTTTAAAATGGATGTGTTTTACTGTACCCAAATTACACCTCCAAATTTTTTCATTTTTTTTTAAAAAGCAGCCACTGAACAAAAATTACCTTGAAAGTAAAAATAGTTGGAATGACAGTACCTCCTCAAAAGAGACAATGCAAGTCAGAAGACAATATAATGATATATTCAAAATGTTGAAAGAAAATAACTGCCAATTTAGATTCCTACTATCCAGAGAAATATTCCCCCAGAATAAAAATGAAATAAAGGCATTTTCAGATAAACAAAAATTGATACTGTTTACCTGTGGCAACACCAGCAAGGAGAATTCTAAAGGAACAGAAGAAAAGTGAGCCCAGATAGACAACATAAGCATGTAGGAAAAAGAGGAAGCAAATGAGAAGTATGTGAATGATATGAGCAAATATTAACTATATAACATAGTACTGCCTATAGAAAGAGTATTAACCTACAGGAGAAAAATGGCATGTAATTGCGAAGTACAATAAATGGAGCCAGTATATTATAAGGAATTCTCTGGAAATATGGGAATGTTATCAAATAATATTTGATATTGATAAAGAAAAGTGACATTGAGTTCTACAAAGTGGCCACTAAAACAATAATGCCAGAATGTACAACTGTGAAGTTAACTGACTGAGAACTTTTTATTCCATTCTTTCCCCCTCTTCCTCAACTGCAAAGAAAGCAAGAAATCATATAGGAACAATCAAGGCAAAACACATAGTAAGAACACAGGTAAAATATTAGTCATTACATTAAATGTAAATGGACAAAATATGCCAATTAATAGGCAAAGATTGATAGACTGGCAAAAATAAAAATACAAAAGAGGCTGTCAAAATATCTGATACACAGATTTAAATTAGAAGTTTGAGAAAATATACACCAGGCAAATAGTTAACTGATATAAAATAATAATATCAAGGCACATTCTAACACAGAATGCACAAATCAAATCAAAGAGGGCCCCTTCAAAGGAACACCAGGTATGATTTTCCAGGGAGCTGTGAAACACACAACACTATACTGACTTGTGAATACGACCACATCACACCACATGCAATGCCAGTCCTTTCTTTGCTGGTCACCAGCTGCACAGTGCTAAACAGCTCAGTGATTCTGTGCTTTGGTTCTTATTCTCTGATAACCACAGAGAATAATGCCTGCCTTGGTAGCTTCCCAAGGTTGCTGTGAAGGTTAAACTCAGGGCTTCACTACCCATTAATTATGAAAGCAGAAGACTCCATTAAGGAGGGGAAAGAAATGATATTTACAAAATGTATACTACTGGGGCAAAACTGCCCTCAATGCTTTGTCATTCTGTCTCTTGTGATCTCCCCTGCAACTCTAAAAGATAGTTAGAATTTTATCACTTTTTTTTTTATAAATGAGAAACATGAGGCTAGACGAGGTTAAAGGACTTTCCCCAGGTTAGCAAATCATGGGACCCTCACTCAGACTCAAGTTTCTTTTACTCTAAAGCTATGCTTAGCCTGGTTACTTCCTAGTGAACACTAAGTCAGGTCCTCTAACTAGACAGACCGTAGGCCTTTATGTAGTATTCCTTTTCTAAGTTTCTAAAGATCACATTCTTAATACACACAAGCTCATAAAACAATCAGTAAGAAAGCCTCACGTGAGCTGGTGGAAGCCATGGTGGTCCCAGAAGGAGAAACAAGAAACTAATTTGCCCTTCCCAGGAGCCAACCAGCGCCCAGGCTGAGAGACAAGAACCGACCACCACTACCACCACCACCCACCTACTCCCCAGTCCCACTCGGTAAGCAACTGGCTGATTCGGAGGAACACAGGCTGAGTTGTTAGTAACTGAGGCACAAAAACAATTTAATGCTTGTACTGTCTGATTGATTTTGCAGGCTTAGAGCCAGTAGTCCGGGCAGTTATTGAGCGGATAACATTATGCAAAATAGCAACTATGGAGAATTTCCTTCTGTCTTGTCTTTGAAATCCAATATTGTTCTGTTTTGTTTTGCTCCATTTTATTTTCGTGTTTTATTCAATGTTCTGTTTTGACTGGCTTTATTCTGCTCTGTTTTGTTTGATTTTATCATGTCTGATGGTATGGGTGGCAATTTTAAAAATTATAAGAAGCATTATTGTAGCCATTGTTGATTTCTTACTATCCTGTTTTGAAGTTCTGTATCAGTTTCACTGTTTTGTTTTGATCAGCTTTACTCTGTTTTATTTTGTTTGGTTTTGTTCTCTTTAAAATAAAATTTTAAAAATCAATAAGAAATACTAAGATGCCAAAGGTCATAATAACCAACCCTCACTGAGCAATTCCTATTTACAGACCAGAGACACAAGTGCACACTATGAACTATCTCACATAACACTCACAATGATTCAGTGAGGTGGGGTATCACTCGGGGTTCAATTAATAATTTGAACAAGAGAAGTTTAATACAAATAATTATTAACTTTAAAGGGGGGACATTACCAAGGTAAAAAGAGAACACAAAAGAATACGATGGAGCTGATAAAAGTAGCTGGAGCAGACGGGAAGTACCCAATAAATGAACATTTTGGCCAGGCCAGACAGGCTTTGCTAATACAGGAGCATTCAGACTCTGCGGAGGAAGAGAGGTCAAAGGCCCCTGGGACCACCCTGGGCTGCGGAGTTCACAGGGAGGCCTGCCCAGAGCTGGCCCCGTGGCCAGACAAGTGAGGACCGGCACTCTGGGTGCAGAGGACGGAGGCCGGGGTGGGCAGAGCTGATTCAGAGTGTCCAGACCCCACCCCGAAACAGCACGGATGCAGGTCCTGGGTGTGAGGCATCTCTACAGGGGCTACAGGGGCCACACTCCCAGGGGCAGAGCCCAGGCCGGCAGGGGTGTGCAGAAGGTACCAGGAGTCACCTACCAGCAGGGCAGCACCGGTGGGGAATGCATGGTGTCCATGCCGGGAGGCTCCAGGAGGACGACCCCCAGGCCTGGCCAGGAACCTGAGCTTGCCAGAGTCGCAGCTGCAGTGGGGCGGCTACAACAGGGAGTCCTTTACACCCAGTGCCTCAACCAAAGAGCCCCAGTGGGAAAGAAGGGGAGGGCATCCCTCCGGCACCGTCTACTGACAAGTCCCGCGTGCATGCAGCTCACTGCAAAGGAGAGGCTCATCCCACAACAGGAAGAGCGTTTGGGGCTGAGCGGCAACAGACTGACCACGGGCAAAGGTGGTGTTCTTACTGCTGCTAATACAACCACTAGTGCTGAAATAGTATTGCTACTGCTGTTACTGCTATTTTGCAAATGAAGAGAGTGAGACAGTGAAGGATGCCACGCCTGAGGCCACTCATCAGGACACGGAGGAAGTAAAGAGGTGCAGAGCCTGCCTCCTTCACCACTACCCTGCAGTGCCAAAGATGTGAAAAGGCAGTTACCAGAGAGGGGGGAAATGAATGGTCAGTTCTGAAAGATTTTGGGTCCCATTATGGAGAAAAGCAATTGAGAAGAGTTGAACACATTTCGCACTTAATGAGTAACTAAAAACATTGACATGATGACACTGAACCCTGTGAGACAGGAAGAGGTACAGGTCTGACCCTTCCTGCCTGTCCTGGTTACTTTTCTTGTTCCTAAGACAAAACACCAGACACCCAAGGTTAAAGCATGAAAGGTTTGTTTAGCTCACGGTTGTACAGGTTCAGTCCATGATCAGCTGGCTGCAAGGCTGGGTACATGGCAGAGGGGAATAACAGAGGAGAAATGGTCCATGGCACACAGGCAGCAAAAAGCAAGCAACCGAAGGACAAGACAAGCCTTAGGCTGTATTCGGGCTACCAGGATTAGGGTGGTGTCAAACCAATCAGTGGACCAATTTAGCAATCACTCATCCTTAATTCCAGCACCTTTAATCCTGCATTGCACCATGAATTGGTCACACACTTTAGATGCAGCCACCTCTGAAAAAGCCCCACCTATGACCATGAGGCTCTGAAGGGACTCTGGACACAAGCCATAATGCTGCCAGACTGGGCATCGGTCATTATTCAATGCAGCAGCCGTCCCCAACGTTTCTGGCACCAGATCTGGTTCATAGAAGCAAATTTTTCCATGGATGGGAGAGGGGGAGATTTATTCTTTGGTTTCTTTTTCTTTCTTCAGTAGATGTGTGTGATACCTAATAACCATACTCCTCAGGGCTAGCATCACCACCTCAGCTCCACCAAAGACCGTCAGGTGTTAGATTTTCCCCGGGAGCATTACCTGCATCCCTCACCCGTGCGCAGTTCACCTCCGGCCCGCGCCGTGTGAGAGTCTCAGGGCACTGCTGAGCTCAAAGGGGGCGGTGCTCGGGCAGGGAGGAGCCATGCGGAGTGGCTGCACACCTGCTGCCACGTAGCCCAGGTGGGGGTTCCTGCAGTCGGCAAACAGACCTGGGGGTACAGGTTAAGGGGCCGCTGTGACTGCGAAGTGGGCGGGCAAGTCCCAAATCCACAGGGCGAGGAGCAGGCTGGTGTGCAGGAGCAGCACGGCTCTTCCCCCTGGGCCGCAGCTGTGCTCTAGGTTTTTCCAGGGGTTGCATCCGGCTCACAGGTTACGCAGCCTCCTCTCCTCTCCTCTCCTCTCCTCTCCTGAGTCCTCTGGTCTCAGGGACATGAGGGACATGACACTGCCTCCAAGCAGCAGCAGCAGGGGGTCACCTCCCAGGGAACTGCGCAGGGGGTGACTGTGTTAACGCTTCAGACCCACAGTCACCAGCACTAACCCTGCGCTTTCAAGAAAGCAACTTCCAAAGTATGGCGCAAAAAAGCCTCCAAAACACAGACACGCAGGGCCACCACATCAGGAATGTACCTCGGGGAACAAACTAGAGGTCGGAGACCCACATGAGATTGACAACAGCAAACCGTTTAGAAACAAACTCACCGCGGAAGTAAGTAAATTAGGCAACGCGCATAGGAAGAAATAGTGGAACCCAGTGAAAAAGCTCACAAAACTTTGCGATTACTCATATAAATGTGCGGGGAAGACAATAAGCCCCTAGAAAGGCAGGAGAGAAAGCTGCTTATGCAGAATGTACAAACTACAGAGAATCCAAACACTGAGTGAAACTAGGAAAAAAAAATGTCAGCAGTGGCTTTTCACTGTTTTCTCTTTTCCAAACCTACCCACGAGGACCTGGTGTTATTTCTAAATTACACAGAGGAAAATGAGTAAGACTATTCTGTGCAAAGTAAGGAGCACGAATGTAAAAAGTGGGGCGTCTCTCCAACAGTTAGGAGTGCCTCGCCCAGTTGCACGCTGAGCCTCCCATAGGCAGGAGAGCACCACCCTCGAGAGACAGGAGGACGCAGAAGATCGAGGGTGAATAAACGCTGCTCCCCGCACCCGCAGACGCCCCAAATAGACACTGCATTTCCCAAGGCAGCCTTAATAAATTACCACGGGGAAAAAAAATCACTTCCATCAGCCCTGCCCTCCCGACTCAACGCAATTTCACGGTACACAGCTGCCTTGTATCTCTCTGTCACTAAAGCACCAGAAAAAATAAATAGAATAAAGCGGACCATTGTTAACAGATTTTTCTTTAAAAAATTTCTTACAGTTTCCCAGGTTCTCCTAGCTTCTGTGGCATCTGTTGACAATGAAAAAAAATCTAACCACCGTGGCTATAAATCTTTCCTGGCTTATAAATGTTTAATTGCAATGTTTCCACTCCAATAGAAGAGAGATTGGTGTCCATCTTAAGAAGGAACCGGTAGCAGGAGAACAGACTGAAAACCAGTCCCGCATCTTAGATAGCCAGGCTACCCAGCTCCCTGGAGCCCACAGCGAGCAGGGAGCCCAGCCGTCCACCCCCCGCACAATAGGCACCCCAGAATTAGCATGAGGGACTTCGAGGGACCAAAAGGTAATCACAGAAGACACTGCGTCCGAATCCCACTGTCAGGAAGTGACCAGGAGGCCACCCTGCCACTCCTGCCTGTGCCTAATGGGATTCGCAGCCACAGCCAGAGCCTCAAACTCCTGGCTCACAGCCCTGGAGGTTCAGCGGGGCCAGGCTGCCCGAGACTTTGTCCAGGGTGGACTTCCCTTGGACCCCGAGGGACGGCCTTCCACAGGACACCAGGGTCCCCACTGAAGCCCTCTCACTTTCAAGAAGAAAACTGATAGGGCACGGGAGCTGCCCAAGATGCCTTGCTCTCAGCAACGCCCCTAGCAGAAAAGGTCCCCGAGAGGTGAGGTGCTGGCCACAGGTAGGAGAAAGGGACAGTCCATGAGGACCGGGACACACCTGCCAGGAGAAGCCGCAGCCACACCCGCCCCTTGGCCCACCTTCTCACCAGGCAGAGGGAGGGCGGGGGGAGCCCTAAGACGGGGTGGGGGGCCTAACCCCAGATCTGCTTCAGCCCACCGCTCGGCACTTGCTAAGACTGGAATCATTCTCTGGAGACCGCACTGACAACAGGCACAGCCGTGTGTCCGAAACTCAACCCTGCACCAGACAGACGTTATCTGACGCTGACCGTGGTGGTCACAAACACGTGGTCCACCTCCTGAAGGGAACCTCTTCTCTCATCTTTTTCAGGAGGTCATTTGCCAACGGGCACTGTCTGGGTTACTATTCTCTCATCGCTGGGACAAAATACCTGACACCCAAAATGAAGGAAGGAGAGGTTTATTTAGCTCACGGTTTGTGGAGGTTCCAGTCCATAATCAGCTGCTCCGAGGCAGGGTGGCGTGGCAGAGGGGCAACACTTCAAGGCAGCAGCCAGCAAAAGCAGCCAGAGCAAAATGGGGAAAGGCAAGCCTCTTCTCCTCCCTTATACGCACACAGGCCATCCCCGTCCAGGGCTGTGC
>PVJX010049575.1:0-11014 GCA_004027295.1 Dolichotis patagonum
TGCCACCCTGGAGTCAGCTGACTAAAACTGAAGTCGTTACAGAGCGCTGAAACCTCTACAAACACTGAGCCAAATAGAGCTTTCCTGCTTAAACTTTGGGTGTTGGATAGTTTATCTCAACAACAAAGAGAGGCACACATAAGTTATGCAATTTTAAGCCGTATTTTTGCCATTTACCTTTGAAAATATTGATGCGAACGCAGAAGTCTTCACAGTAAAATCATACTTTCAGCTATCTACATTTCTTTCATGTTTCACTGTATTCTTGAATGTACTAATAATTTCTTCCATGATTTTTCTAAACTAGCCATCATTAACTGGTCATAGATGAGTAGTTGCTATTTGCTATTTGTGGTTAACTAGTTGCTGTAGGTAACCAGTTACCATTAACTAATCATGGCAGTGGGCTAGTAATAATTAACTAGTCCTACTTGACTTGTTAACTAGCTGCCTTAACTAGTCGATTTTGTTAGCTAGTAGCTCTGCCTGACTAGTCATTGTTAAGTCACCTAAGTTAACTAGTCATCATTAATCATTTTGATAACTAGTTAACTAGTCTCCTTAGTTAACTAGCTACCAATAACTGGTTGCCTTTGTTAACCAGTCATTTGAGTTGCTTTTGCCAAGTAGTCACCATTAGTTAACAAGGTGTCATTAACTAGTTAGCTTTGTTAACTAGTCATTGCAAATGAGGGTCTTTTGCTCATTAGTCACAGTTAACTAGTTGTACTGATTAACTAGTCACTGTTAACTAGTCACTGAAGTTAGTCATCACTAATTAGTTGCCTTAGTCACGGCAAAGTAGATGTTAGTCACTGTTAACTAGTATCTGCTATAGTGAATTGGTTGTCAGTCACTTTAGTTAACTAGTCATAATTGTCATTCACTAATCTTTGATAACTAGCTGTCACTAGTTGTTAACTAGCCATTAACTATTTTCCAATAACTTCTCAGGATTAACTAGTTGCCATTAACTAGCAGTAACTAACCAGCAATATGTAGTTATTGCTAATAATTTAGTAGTCATCACTAAATAGCTGCAGTTAACTCTTTGCCCCTAATTAGCAGATAACTAGTAGTTAGTAGCACATAACCAGTCTTGATTGACTAGTTTCAGGTAACTAGTAATCCTTAACTAGCTATCACTAGCTAGTTGTGACTAACAAGACATCATTTAGTCACTAGTCATAGTAACTAATGAATTGCCTATAATCTTGACTAGTCAATTAGTGACCAAGCCATCACTAACCATAGTTAACTAGTTGCAGGTAACTAGTTTCTTCCTGTTTGTGGTGAACTAGTCATCATTAACTGAGCATCATGAACTGGTTGTTACCAACTAGCTGTGATTCATTATTTGCTATTAACTAGTAGTGATTAACTAGTCAACACTAATCACAATTAACTAGTTACAGTCAACTAGCTGTCACTGACTACCCATGGTCAGCTACTCATTAATGAGTACAGAACTAGTTGACTCTAATTAGTCACTAGTTGCTTTAACTAGTAATTAACTACTTACCCATACACTAGTCATGTGTAACACTAGTCATGTGTAGCAAGTTACTGTTTGCTAGTCATAGTTAACTAGTTTCTGTTAACTAGTAGTTACCAGTCACTACTAACTAATCACAATCAACTAGTTACAGTAAACTAACTAGTTGCCACTAACTAGCCACAACTAACCACTCACCATTAGCTAATATAGGACTAACTCTAGTCATCATTAATTAGTTGTCAATAACTAGTTGATAATAATTAGTTACTGTTTTCTAGTAGTGGTTAATTGCTGTTAACTACTAGTGACTGGTTGCTACTAACTGGTCATGATTAGTGATAATGACAGCAGTTGTTTGCCATACATGCTTACATTAGCCATCACTAACTGGTTGCCACTAACTAGCCACGATCAACTAGTTGTCATTAACTAGTTGTAGATAACTGCTTGCTGTTTTCAAACAACTAGATATGGCTATCTAGTATTGGTTAACTGTTATCTAGTTATGAGTAATGAATATTGGTTAACTAGTTTTGTTTAACTGGCAACTAGTTTTGGTCAACCAGCTATGGGCATGTAGTTGTGGTTAATTAGTATTGGTTTACCAGTTTTGGATAGTCAGTACTTGTTAACTAGCTGTGGATAACTAGTCAAGGATCAGTAGTGTCAGGTACCTTGTTAAGTAGTTGTGGATAACTGAGACTGCTTAATATCCATGAATATTATTACAGTAACCAACCAGTTATTTTTATGCTTTGGTTTTTTTGAGACAGCTTCTCCTTACGCAGTTCAGACTGGCCTTGAACTCACTACATAGCTAGGCTGGCCTTGAACTTGCAGTGATCTCTCTGTATCAGCCTTCCAAGTGCTGGAATTATAGACACACATTTAAAAATTAAATTGAATTTTTATTAAAAGAAAAATGTTTATATTTGTGAATTTCTTTACTCAAAAAATACTCATTTTATAGAAGCTTATTTAGGATCAGCCAAAAATGCACACAAATGATGCTCAGGATGCTACTGAGCCAACGTGTTATGCTGTTTTGCACACTGCACAAATCAGGCCTTGGTATAAATAAAACGTTTTTAAGACACTCATGAATACAAATAAAATTCTTTTAATTTGTTAATTATCGCAATTTTAAAAATTGGCATCAATAATATTAATCAGTATTTGTATTTTGGCAGCAACTATTCAGATTTAAGCTGTTAACTTTGGCCCATTTGTAGACTTTTAAATAAGCTTTATTAATAAAAAGACCGATGCAAGCGATTGGATGTTTGTGGCGCCAGTGGTAAGAGCTGCCCCGCAGGACCGCCCCGCCCTGCCCCGCCTGTGCCCATAACACCCGTGGTTCAAGCAAGCAGAAGCCTACCACGCTGGCCTCAGCCGCCTGTTGGTCGGGAGGATGGCCCCCTCACGAATGTGCTAAATTGTGGGGGCCAACTGCTTCCAGCAACAGGAAAGCTGAGTATAGAGGGTGTGATTTATTTCAGTACGGCTATTTAAAAAACAATTAGAGCTTGTCCGTGAGTTAAGCAAGGTTGCAAGATACAAGATCAATACAAAAAATCAATTGTATTTCTACAGACGGAAATAAACACGTAGAAATTGAGGTTTAAAACATACCATTTATAATGGCCCCAAACTGAAATACTTACAAATGCGCACAAAATTTATGTGCTGAAACGTAAAAGCACTGATGACACAAAGACTTAAATATGCGGAGAAGCATGTGATATTCACGCATGAAAAGATGTCAAATGGTAGAGACGCTAGCTGGCATGTGAACTGTGTTAGACTAACACAACTATTTTTCTCTTCTAGCCCTGTCAGTTTTGCTCTGTCTATTTTGAGTTTCAGTTGTTAGGTGCTTGTTGTGTGTTTATAATCATGGTAATGTCCCCTCTAAAAAGATCCTGTCACCTCTGCAGTCACATGTGGAGAGCTGTTAGGGTTTAACATGTGAATTTGGTGGCGGACACAGTTCAGTCTGTAGCCCTGACTAAACTGGTTGAAAATAGACAGTAAAATAAAGGCATGCTCTTTTGGAGTAGAGGAAGGGAATTAGATGAGGGAAAAGGGGAAGAAAGAGGGGAAGGAGATAAAAATGATTCTATACATCTGTCTGTCTGTGTATCTAGCAAACTATGTATCTTTCTGTCATCTATCATCTATCACCTATCATCTGTCTGTCCATCCATCCATCCATCCATCCATCTAATCTATCTCCAAGGGTCTGTGTCCTTGCTCTCACAAGGCATTTATAGATAAAAGACAACTTGGTTGAAGAATGACATGCAACTTCTTGCCCTGTATAAAAAAACAATTTAAAGCTGATGCTATGCAGTGTCAGAACCGGGGTGGGGTGGGGTGGAAGACACGTTGGCTGTTTCTCGTATAGTTACACATTCCTCGTGTAACCCAGCACTCGCATCATTAGGTATTTACTTAAGGGAAATGAAAAATTAGGTTCACACTAAAATCCATGCAGAAATCTTCCTAGCGGCTTTGTTCTAAATAGCAAAAGACGACATGGAGAAAACCCAAGTGTCCACCAGAAGACGAACAGATAAACATGCGATGCTTCATCCCTACGCACAGTAACCCGGAAGTCTCTCAGGACACGGGGAGGACAGCTTGGTTCAAGCAACGGGATGGGAAAATCTCGGGACCCTTTCACCAGATGGAAGACAGAAGGGCGCGCATCGCATTTAGATGAAATTCTAGAACCAAGGAAGAGAGTCTGTGGTTTCAGACGGCTGACGCTTGGCGGACTGGGGCTGGGGTGGATGGATTTCTGAAAGTACCAGGGAAATCCGACTGTCAGTGTTATGACTGACCTAACGCCACCCTTACAAACTTGTGCATTCAGTACGGCTGACACCAAAAATAGTTGATTGTGTTTTCGGCCCTAGGTTTTCAAGCACTTTAAATACTGAGCCGCTAGGGGTGCCATGGAGCTGTTATTATCTACCGGTTCTTCAACCCTGCCTTCCTACTGTTGGGCTTTTAATTTCTAAACAATTTTCCAGCAATTACACATTTGTCTGACAAAGTTCTTAACAAATGTTAAAGTTTTTTTTCCCCTATGTTCCAGGTAACTCAGTCGAAAGGAATCTGGTTGGAAATGAATGTTTATAGTCATTAGTTCATGTCTTGATAAGGTCGCTACACCCTGGGGAGATTCTCCAATTTTCATACGCATTTGGAAAGCAATTTTGTCTGCTTTCTAGGTTGTTTCATTTTAAAAATTCATTTTCCACCATCCATGCCCACTGTACCCATTTAGCCGTGTTTTTGCAAATTCCACGAATGTGTCTTCTCTCCTAGAGAGGGAGAGAAAATTGCTGGTTCACAGCAACATTTCCAAGCAGACAGAGCGGGCATAATGGACTGAAAATGGATGAGCACGTTCAGTTAGAAAAAAACAAACAAACAAGCACCCTCAAAGTCTGAAAGAGGACCGCAAAAAATGCAAAATATTTCGACACACACACACACAAAGCCCCTGAAATCAAGCACCAGTCTATGCTGTGACCTTGGGCAAGTCTGACCTGCGGGAGCCAGGCCCGGTGCGGCTCGAGGGTAGAGAATTTGCTTCGCTTGTCTGGGTTCTGCCCTCCAGCGCTGGGAAAGAATCCAAACCAAAATCAAAACCAAAAACCTGTGAGCAGACATACTGTCAGGTTTTTAAAAATTGTTTTCCTCTAAGATTGTGCCCAAGGCTGTGACAGCCTGGTGGCTGGGATGGAGATCTTGCAGCTGCATGTAGGAAGAGGCTCAGACGTTAACTTTTTGAGACCTTTAGATCTTGGTGTCCTGGAGTTCTGTAGTCACTTAACAAACATGTGTGGTTCAAGTGGCCTCTTAGCTTATGTCATCCTTGAGACTGAAAGTGACTCACAGACAAGGGCAGAGCCGGTGCTGGCCCGCCACCAGCCCCCTCTGAGTCAGTCATGCTGGCACCTGTGACCCTGACACCCAGTGAGGAAGGGCTCCACAGGAGGTGTCCGCTACTGGTTCCGGTCTCATGGATGCTCCTGCCCAGCCCAGAAGGCTTCCCAGAGTGGGAGGAGTTTCAGGGCCGCCTCCAGGATCGGGAGTCAATGGAGCCCCATTTCCTTTGTGGCCCAGCTGTTTTTGGCCCCTGCCACCCGCCTGTTGTCCTGGCCTCATTCACCCTTCCTGGAACCTGGCGCTTCTGGGGACCCCACGAGAAAGCAGCTTTTGCAGGTGGAACTCCCCAAGGGAAGGACATGACGTCTGTGGCACAATCATGCAGGGCCATTGTGGATTTCCCTGGGGACCAAGTTCCACCGGAAGCCCAGGCCCTTTGTCCAGAAGCCAGGCCACCCGGAGGGTCCCACATACTTTCATCTATCCTGTGACCCAAAGCCCTGCTCCCCTATGCCTGTCCCCTTTGCAAAGCTGGGTCAGAAAGAGCCAGGGGCTGAGGGGACAGTGAGGAGGGAGGTCATAGACAAAGCTGCCCACTGAGCTGAGAAGAAAGATAAAGGAGAGTGGACAGAGCTGGGAGGTCCTTTCATGTTGCCTTGAGTGGACCCTTGCTTGGGACAAGCTAAAGGCTGGGAAAGTGTCACTGCCTGGCCATCTGCCAGGATGTCAATCAGGAAATGTGCTGGGGACAGAGAGGCAAGGCTGGTGCCCCTGACCTGGGTCCCCTGTGGTGAGCCTTGGCAGGTAGGGTGGACGGGGTGGAGGGAGCCCTGGGGAGCCTGTTGGGGGGGACCAGGCTGGTAGAACCCAGCCTCCATTCTCCCCTGTCCCGTGGGCTCCTGTGAAGCATGGTGTATCTGCCGAGGGGGCCAAGGCTGTCAGGAACCACACAGGGGTCTTTCCTACTTTTTTTTTTTTTTAAATATAGTCCAGGGTGAACTTGAACTTGGCTATGTAGCCCAGTCTGGCTTTGAACTCATGATCTTCCTGCCTCAGCCTCCTGAGTGCTGGGATTGGAGGCTTGGGGGTTCTGCCTTCTTGGTTGGGGGATGGGAGACACCCAGGCTGCCCATTTTTCAGAGGGACAAGGTGAGGTGCAGAGAGGACAGTGGCTGCCCCCCAAACACGGTGTGGGCGCCGAGGTGGAGCAGGTTGGGGAGTGTGGTCTGGAAGAGAAGTCAGGCCCTGCCCCACTCCAGCCATTGCTGCTGGGCCTAGTGGCCCAGGTATCTAAGGTGTGGCACAGGCGTGGCCCTGGGTCCCCCTGCTGCAGTTCGGGAGGGGGCGATGGCAGGGAGAGGCTGGGCTGGATGGGGCTCCCCAGAGCTGAGGGGCGACCTGCAGACACTGGACAGAGTTAGGGCAGCTCACTGTGGACCTCACCTGGCCGCCCTGCCAGTGAGTTGGTGAATTCGGGGGAAGGGACTTTCTGGATTCTCTAGGGATTCTCCCAGGGACAAGGCTTCCTGATGCTGGCGCCAGCCCTACCTGCCCAAGCCCCTCAGCGCCTTCGGAATGGAAGGAGCTGTGGACATTTATCTGCACTTCCTCTGGGCCTGCGCTGCTCACAGGGCCCTCATCTCGCTCTCGGGAATCCTGAGGAGATGGCATTGCTGGAAACTGAGGCGTAGAGAGAGGAGTGTCAGGCACGGCAGCGGGTGGCCCTCCATGCCTCCTTCCAGGAAGCAGTGCTGCCAGGGCACTGGAAGTCGGAGGCCATCTGGGAGCTGTGCAGGCCGCTGCTTTGGCAGTGGGCAGTCTGCTGGGCTTCCGGCGCGCTTGCGCGTAGGCCCACTTTTCCGCCTCCCTTCCGCCTCTTTCTATCCTCAACAGGGATCGGGAGCCACTTCCTGCTCCACGTCGGGCTGGGGGAGCCCCCACTCCAGACTGCACGAGGAGCCACCCGTGGGAAGGGGCAGGGGCCAGCCTGATGGCCTGCCGTGGTATCAGCGGGAGGCAGGGATCGCTGAAGTCCCCTGGGATTGCCCTGTGGTCCTGCGTTTCCACCTGTTTGGGGTCAAGGGCGAAGCCAGGAGGACCATTTTGGGTGAGAGGAAGTTCAGGAGGAGGCGTCTCCGGCCAGGCGCGGCAGGAAGCCCCAAGGGCCCATTTACCGGAGGGGTGCATCGCTTCTCTGTGACCTGTAACTGTCATCCAAGCGCCCTTTAAGTGGTCGAGCTGAAACACGTGTCCGAAATTAATAACGTCCAGACGGAAGCGAGAGGGGATAAGCCGCTGTGAAGAAGGCCAGCCCGCCCGCAGCAAATGCTGCCCAGTTTATTCACCGCAGGGTCGTGGTGAGATATTAGCGAGGGTGCCGGGGACGTGAGCAGCGGGGCTCACGCGGAGATGCCGCCGCGGGGCAGGTCGTGCACATGTCCTTTCAGCTTTGCATTCATTTCCACGGCGACGTTAGCTGGGAATTACACGCGTTGTGCATTCCGCAAGGTGCTCGGGACACAGGCTTCGCATACAGCGTGGGCCCTGTGCTTTCTGGCAGGTAGGAGGCCTGAGGGGGCGACCCCAGGGTTCTCCTGAGCCAGCCATCTTACTTTTCTGTCCTGGGCTGGGCCTCAATGGCCCCATCTGTAAAGTGGGCTCTCTCTATTGCATCGCAGAGGCAGGTACCGCCCTGCTTCAGTCTCCGAGTCTTTTCTGGTGCAGAGTCCCCAGCCCACGGGGAAGCTCTGCTTTATTCATCGTGGGTCTGGCCGTCCAAACACGAGGCGCCAGGAAGGGCCCCTCATTCACTGGAAGCCAGGAGGGGGGGAGGTTGGGAGTCAGGGTCCCACAGACCCGCGGCCGGCCGGGCTGGCGGTAGACTAAGAGGCCGCAGGAGCGCGGGGAGCGCTGGGCCGCTAGAGGGCAGCACCAGCCCGGCGCTGGGGCCGCGGCGCGGGGCGGGCGGGAGCCGCAGGCTTTTCCCGCTCCAGGGAGCGACGTGCGCGGCCACCGCCGGGGCTCGCGAGGCCGCAGCAAGCCGGACACCCCTGGCCCCGCTCTCGCCCGAAGTTCGCCCTCGCGGGGGTGGGGGTGGCGGGGGCCAACGTGCGACGAGTTAATAAGCGCGGCGGGTTCCAGCAGCAGGAACGGTGGATGCAAGTAAAGCGTGGCGGGGCCGGCGGGAGGGCGGGCACCCCGGGAGGGGCCGGGGCGGGGCAGCCGGGGCGGGACCCGAAGGGACAGCACGGCCGGCGATCGGAAGATCGGCGCGCAGACCGACACCGGACGGGCCTGCGTAGGCGCCTCCTTTCGGCAAGGGGCGCTGAGGAGCACAGAGACCCAGAACTAACTCAGGGTCACGGAGTTAGGGACAGTGTCTGACAGAGCCCCGTTTCCTCCATTCTCCCCAAACAGCACAGTGACGATGGCAGGTTCTTCACCGGTCCCCATTTCAGACCACGAGCACGAGTAGGGAAATAGGGCAGCGACGAGTGCATAGGATAGGAGCCCCAGCGGGTGCCATCTCTCTGGGCTTCAGCTGTCTGGGTTTTGAAAAGGAAGGGCGTTTCGTTAACCTGCATCTCCTGACTCAGCCTCGCGTGCAGGAGCCCGACTGCTGGAGCCCGCGCGCCCTCTTGTGGACAGGTTTGAAACCACACGCGTGGTTGCAAAGGGTCGTGGGAAACCAGTCCTGCGCCTGTGTGTTTTGCTTGTGCGTAAATACACGCCTCTGTGCGCGCTGGTCTGCGTGTTCCTGCCTCTCCGCGTTGGTGTGCGCACTTGCCTGTGTGCGCATGTTTTGTGCCCATGTACTTGTTGATGGGCACATGCTCATGTGTGGTCGCGTTTGTGTCTGCATGCGTCTGTGTGTGCGTGTGTGTGTTTGTGTGTGTGAGCACGCGTGCACGTGTCTGTTCCCAGAGGTCTGCGCGCTTCCCCACAAGACACTTTCTCCTACACGCTTCTCTCTGCATCAGCTCCAGGGTCCCCTCCTGCGCTACTTCAGCCACCTTGTTATTTTTTGTGTCACTGAGTCTCATTTGAGCCCGACGGATGGTGGCTTAAGACACGAGTCTTCTCTATGCATCCAGGCCATTAGACTTCACCCTGTGGGGCAGTGGCCTCTGGGGACAGGGACCTGGGACTTGCACAAGTTTGCATGTTGTAGCCATGACACAATGGCGTGCAAACAAGGTGACACCAGCTGCATGTCCTCATTTGTCCTCCTGCTGGACTGTCGGGTGACCCTTTAAGCCTAGGAGGAGTGAGGCTCGCTGTCTCTGTTTGACAGGTGGAGATGTTGAGGTCCAGACAGGGAAATAATAAAAACAGCACTGCAGAAACCATCCGAACAGCAGACAAATGCTCGCATCTAGTTCTCCTGGTAACTCTGGAAAGGTAGTTGCTACCAGTTCCTGTCTTAACAGGGCAGACAGTTTTGAACCCTTGGACTGGAGCCCAGCTTTTCCAGCTCCTGGGGTCACTGACTTGAGCTGCCCACTGTCCCCTCCCCTGGCCCTGGGCTCCTCTCCTTCTCTGAGAACCTTCTCTGCAGAGCCTGGGGGCTCCCCCACGTCCCGCCTCTGTCCCGGAGGACAGGGCGATATCTGCCAAAGCTGTGGCCAGCACAGGGCACTGATCACCTGATCTCCTCGCCCTGGGGCCTAGTTGCCTGGTAACCATAACTGAATCCCATGGATGGCACTGTGTGGAGGGACATTGCAAGATACTATGTGGGAAGTGGGTGACATTGGCCAGACTTTGAGCCCTTTCCTAGGGGACAAACATTGTGTCCCTAACCTGGTCCTCTTCTGCACAGGTGGGATTGTCACTGTACATGAGGCTGTAGCATGGGGAGCGTGAGAGAGTTCAGCCCTGATTGTTGCTACTGGTCCTTCCTGGCTGGGAATGTGGGGTCTCAGGCCTGCCCCGGGCCCACTGAATCAGTATCTGCATCTTCATAAGATTCCCAGCTGACTTCTCTTCATGCTGCAGTAGGAGTTGCATGGATTTAGAGGCTGATGATGAATCTATGGTTGGATGGACCCACCGCCCCTCATCTTCCTCTGGGAAAGCACCCACCCCCATTTCTGAGGCTTGAAGGGGACCCCCAGTTGCACCTTATGCCACCTCGCAGGCTGCAGTGGGAAGGACAAAGGCCCTGTCCAGGTGAGGCCTGGGACTCAGTTCCAAAATCCAAGACAGTCTTGAGGAAGGGGGAGTTACTTATTGTCCCATTCCTTCCCACCCCTGTGCTTGCGGTGGGCCAGTCTTCCGCCCCTGCCCACAGGCCTCTGCTTGCTTTGGTCAGAGGGATATGAAAGGAGATGACCATGTGTAGGCCTTGAAGGGTGTCTTGTGTTAACCCCTGACCCTCTGCTTGAGGCAGGTTGGCCCAGGTGGCCATGGCACCTTCCTGTGGAGTACCGGAAGGCCAGCTTTCCCTTGCTGGGACACAGCACCTGACACAGGCAGCTGAAAGGAGGAGATGGTTTATTTGACTCATGTTTTCAGAGATTGGAGTTCTTGGTTCTTGCTTCGGATCTGATGTCAGCCAGAAACTTCATGGTAGAAGGGCGTGGGGGCTTACAGTAGCCAGGAGGGAGGCGG
>PVJX010049576.1:0-11011 GCA_004027295.1 Dolichotis patagonum
GGGGAGAGGGGGGGTCAGCTCCCCGCGCTCCCGTCCCCAGGGCTCGGGCTCGCTGCGCCTCCTTGCATTTGGGGTGCGGGCTTCACCCCGGCGGCGGCGACGCCCCCAGCCCCGCTTCGCAGGATTTGGTGCAAATTCCCAGCACAGAGGACCCGGCGGAGCGCGCAGGAAGGGGGCGCAGGTACCCCGACCGCTCCGGGCAGACACCGTCCCCCCGCCCCGCTCCCAGCCACATCCTGTTATCACACAAGGCCCCCCCCCCCCCCCCCCCCCCCCCCCCCCCCCCCCCCCACCCCCCCCCCCGACACCCCGGGCCCCCCCGCACCCCTTCATCCCGCACCCACTCACCCTGGGCCCGGGGCCCGGGGAGCAGCGCCGCCAGCAGCGCCAGCAGCAGGAGCGGGGCGGCCTGCGCACCCCGCATGGCTCCGGGTTGCCGCGCCCGGGCGGGGACGGGAAGCCGGGCCACCCTCGCCCGTGCGCTGGCGTCCCCAGCGGAAAGTCCCCGGAGCGCGAGGGGTGGGGGCGACGCCGGCTCCCCAAACCTGTCCCGCCCCCAGTGACACACTCGCTGCCGAGTCTTCGCAACTTTTATTACATCGGGGCTGGGGAGCTCCCTGCGCCCCAGCGCCCCCTCCCGGACTCGGGGACCCCACCCCAGGCCGGATGACCCCGGGCCGCGGAGAGCGAGCAGGGGGCCGGCACCGGCGCTGGGCGCAGGGGCTCCTCGGTGAGGCCACTCGGGGTACAGCAGGGGCCAGAGGTCTCAGGGGACCAGGGGACCCTGAGGCGGACAGCGCCGAGGACAGCCGGTGGGCAGCGCAGGGTCTGCTGGCTCAGGTCACGGGCTCCAGGCGGCGCCGGGGTGACCTGGCCACAGCCTCCGGGCCCTGCAGAGCTGTGGACGGCGGCCTAGCAGAGGCTGCTGAGGTCCCCCTTGCTGCACCCCCACCTGCAGCAGGCACTGGACAGGCCGGCCAGGACGTCCCGGTGGTAGCGCAGAGCCCCGGGGGCACCCTGCCAGCCGGGCCGGCCGCCGTAGGCCTGGGGGGACTGGGCCGGGGCCGGCCACTCCCTGGAGCCCATGGCGTCCTCGGGCTCTCCCAGAGCCAGGCCGTCCGCGTGGCCATCCATGTCCTCGAAGGCATCAGCTGCAAAGGAGAGGGCAGGGCTGGAGCCGGCGGCCGGGCTGACCACCAGCCAGCGTCCTAACCCAAGGTCCCCAGACACCGTCCAGCCCCGGGCTCCCACACTGGCTCCATCGCCACGGCCTTCACCTCTGCTACCGGTGTTGACGGGCAGGTGACTCAGCCTCACTAAGCCTGACTTTCCCGTCATTGTTTTCCCTGCTCTTTATCTGTGGGGGACCCTGGAGCTGGAAGCATGTGCTTGGGTACTGGCCTCTCTGTAACTGTGAGTAAGTAGACCCGAGCCTCAGTTTTTTCTAAGTTGGGACAACAGTGACCCCATCTCCTTGAATTCTAGAAGGAACCGCTAGCAAGCTCAGGGGCGTGGGAGGCAAGCGCAAAATGGACCGGTCAGTCACTGACCCTGCACTGAGCCCTTACCGGGTGCCAGGCAGTGTAAGTGGGTTTCTGGGGGGTTAACTCCTTAATCCCCGCCATGACAGCCAAGTGTGGCACTGCGCTCCTGTACTTCCAGCACTCAGGAGGCTGAGGCAGGAGGATCTCTGTGAGCTCAAGGCCAGCCTGAACTGCACAGAGAGACCCTGTCTCCAAAGGACAAAAAACCCACAAACAACAGCAACAACAAAAGAGCCTTATTCTGATTACTGGATTGGGCTTGAACTGGAGCCCGGACCGGCCTGGAATTCTCCCCGATCCTCCTGCTTCAGCCTCTCTGGTGCTGGGTTCCAGGGGTGCTCCAGGCCCTGGCACTCAGGCTCCGCGCTCAGGTCCCTCCCTCCACCCCTGCGTCTACTCATCTGTCCATCCACCCACCTGGCCGTCCATCTGTCCATCTGTCCACTCCCCCATCCATCTGTCCATCTGTCCACCCGCCCGTCCATCTGTCCATCCGTCCACCCGCCCACCCATCTGTCCATCCGTCCATCCGCCCGTCCATCTGTCCATCTTTCCACTCTCCCGTCCATCTGTCCATCTGTCCACTCTCCCATCCATCTGTCCATCCATCCACCGCCCGTCCATCTGTCCATCCGTCCACCCGCCTGTCCATCTGCCCATCCGTCCACTCGCCCGTCCATCTGTCCATCCGTCCACCCTCCCATCCATCTGTCCATCCATCCACCTGCCTGTCCATCTGTCCATCCGCCTGTCCATCTGTCCATCCCT
Source organism: Dolichotis patagonum (assembly GCA_004027295.1). Taxonomy (NCBI): domain Eukaryota; kingdom Metazoa; phylum Chordata; class Mammalia; order Rodentia; family Caviidae; genus Dolichotis; species Dolichotis patagonum. Next base: position 2,313 of record PVJX010049576.1, read on the forward strand.
CCACTCTCCCACCCATCTGTTCATCTGTCCATCCGCCTGTCCATCTGTCCACTCTCCCTCCCATCTGTCCATCCCTCCACTCTCCCACCCATCTGTCCATCTGTCCATCCGCCCGTCCATCTGTCCATCTTTCCACTCTCCCGTCCATCTGTCCATCTGTCCACCCTCCCACCCATCTGTCCATCCCTCCACTCTCCCACCCATCTGTTCATCTGTCCATCCGCCTGTCCATCTGTCCACTCTCCCTCCCATCTGTCCATCTGTCCATCTGCCCGTCCATCTGTCCACCCGTCCACCCGCCGTCCTGGCACCCCACCCCACTCCTGTCCCTCTGCCAGGCCCGCCTGCTCTGGCCTCACCGGCCCAGCCCCACGAGGCACAGCCCGGTCCCCTCCAGCACCGGTCCCCCCTCACCCGCGGCCCCGGGCTCCGGGGCGTCCAGCCGCCTCCACCTCGAGCCCCCGCAGGTGAAGATCACGGCGCGGATGAACTCGCGGCCACACAGCCGCACCCCGAAGGGCGCCGCCCGGGCCTGAGCCCCGGGGAGCCGCGTCCACGCGGCCGGCAGCAGCAGCAGCAGGAGCAGCAGCAGCGGGGCGCGCGGGGCCATCTCGGGGGACAGGACGGCCGGGGCGGGCGCAGAGCCTCCGCCGGCCAGCCGCGCATTTATGCGCCCAGGAGCGGCGCCTCCTTATCTCCCCGCGCCAGCTGCTGGCCGTGATAACCTTTTCGGGGCGGGTGACACACACGGCTGCTGTCACTGTGGCCCAGACGTGGGAAGTGCACGGGGACAGTGCTCAGCCCTGCAGCGGCACCCGGACACCCTCACCCCGCGACCCTGACTGGGTGAGCGCTGGCCGGGCACAGGGCAGGCCGGGGTTCTGCACCCGTGTCGCCGTCCCTGCGTCCATCCATCTGCCCGTCGCGGTGGCCACGCCTGGCATCGAGCTGCTGGGATGGGAAAGCTGAGGCAGGAGGGTGTCACGCTGGAGGCCACCTTGGACAGTCTGGTGCCGTAAAAGACAATGTTAAAAGAACTGGGGTGCGGCTCAGGGATACAGTGCTTGCCTAGCCTTGGGTGCCACCCCCAACACCCCAAAATAATCAGTAATAATCAATAATGATAGGAGCAGGGCACAGTGGGGGACACCTGTGATCCCAGCACTCGGGAGGCTGAGGCAGGAGGATCTTTGAGAGTTCGAGACCAGCCTGGGCTACAAAGTGAGCTCAAGGCCAGCCTGGACTGCACAGCGGGACCCTGTCTCAGACACACACACACACACTAGCTCCCCAGATTGTGGAGACGGGCAGCCAACGTTCTTGGATCCGAGCCTCAGAACCGTAGGACAGGCAGGTCACCGGCCCCATCCGCGTCCAGTGTCCAGTGGAAAATACGCAGAGTTTAAATTTTCCACCTGGTTTTGTTCTTCGAGGCAGGAGCTCACCAGGCTGGTCTCCAACTCCCAGGGACCCTCCTGCCTCAGCCGAGTACAGGGTGATGGACACACATCTACCACCCCCAACCCTGGCCCCTTTGCTGCTTTATTTTTTCACCCCTCCCCTCCCCTCTTTGTTTATTATTTTATTTATTTATTCATTTGTCTTTTTGAGTCAGGTTCTCACCGTATAGTCCAGGCTGGCCTTGGGCTCACTGGCTGGTCTCAAACTCACAGCGATCCTCCTGCCTCAGCCTCCCGAGTGCTGGGCTGACAGGCGTGCGCCACCGCACTGGGCTTTTTAAATTTTATTTTGCTACAGGGTGTCACTACATAGCTTGAGCTACCCTGGAACTTGTGACCTTGGGCAGTGCCAGGTATCCTGACAGACAGATGGATGCACTGATCACAACGGCCACTAAAACAAGTCCATTTTATGTGATGTAAATCCCGCCTTAGGAGATCGGAGGTCGAGCAGCACAGCCCCGGCCCTGCTCTGAGCTCCAACTCGCCGTCTCCGCGCCTGGGCTCCCTGTCTGTCCTTGTGACAGCAAAGGTGGCCAGTGCCCGGCCGGCTGTGCCCTCCTGGGCTCAGGCTCCCCGGGAGGCTCAGCTGCCCTCTGTCCTGCCCCCTGCGGTGGACGGCGGTGGCCGCAGTGCCATTTCCAAAGGGCGGATGAATAATGCGCCCTCCCTCGCTCCTCGAAGTGACTCACTGGCTGTGGCCTCTGCCCTTTTCTCTGTGTCCCGGACGCAGCCTGGGGACTCGAGGGAGAAACACAGACACTTATTATGCCGGCCTCGTCCGGGCCCAGAGCCCAAGTGTGTCTTTCTCTCTCCCGTTTTCTTTTAAATCCTGAGGATGGAACCCAGGGCGTGGCATCGCCTGTGATCCCAGCACTCGGAGGCTGAGGGAGGACTGCTTATGACTGCAAGTTCGAGGCCAGCCTGAACGGCCACAGAGACCCCATCTCAAACAGTGACAACGAAAGGCTTCTGGGGCCTGGGGTGCACTAGGTTAGGCTACACAGACTTCTGTTCTGTTTTGGGTTTTTTTGAGACAGGGCCTCCCTGGATTAGTGGCCCAGGTTGGGCTCAAACCTGGGACCCTCCTGCTTCAGCCTCCCAGGGTGCTAGGATTACAGGTGTGGGCCACCAGTGCCAGAGTTTTTCACCCATTTTTCCTTAGCCCAGCACCACAGGGAAGAAGCCTGCAGCTGTCTCTGCGCGCGCGCACACACACACACACGCGCACGCACACGGCATCTCCGTCTGTTCATCTTGGGCACAGCGGCCAGCAGGACCAGGACGCCGGAAACATTTTCTGTCTGGGCTTCCGAGTCGGCAGTCACCTGCCGCGTGTAGCTGTCAGTCATGAGGGACTGAGTTTTCCTTTGTTGGTTTTGGAGACAGTCTCACGGGTAGCCTGGGCTGGCCCGGAACTGGAGATGATCCCCCATCTCTGGGGGGCTGGCCAGGGCCGGCGTTTCCAGGGAGATGGGGCTCCCACCAGAGGGTCGCCCCTGAGGCACTGGAAAGTCCCCGGTTCCGTGGGGGCTGCTGGCCTGCTGTAGGACCGTCCGGCTCCTCCACCCCTCGGCTCTCACCCTTGGCCTCGGCACGGCCACTGCCCTTCCCTCCAAGGTGGTAAAGCATCCCCTGTCCCCAGCCTGCATGGACCAAGTATTTTCCTCTTGCAACACAGGGGACTGAATCCAGGTCTGCTCCATCACTGAGCTACACCCCCGGGACATTTTACTTTTGATTTTGAGACAGAGACACACTAAATCACCTAGGCTGGAGATCCTCCTGTCTCAGCCTCCCAAGTAGCTGATGTTATGGGCCTGCTCCTCTGTGCCTAGCAGGATTTCTATTACTGATTAAGGTCACCATTTGCTTACTGTATTTCTTCTACTAGATCTCGAAGACAAGGGACTTGTCTGTTTTTCTCATTTTACAATCCAGGATGTCGCACCAAGGAAGGGCAGTGTTGGCTGACATAGAAAATACAAGCTCAGAGAGCTGGGGCCACTTTCTTGATGTCACATAGCAGAGCTGACATCAGAGCTTCAAACTGAGAGGTTGTTTTGTTTCGTGAGGTTCTTGCTGTGTAGTCCAGGCTGGCCTTGAACTTACTATGATCCTCCTGTCTCAGCCTCCTGAGTGTTGGGATTATAGGAACCTGAACATTTAAAATGATACTAAAAACACAGAGTGATCAACACGTGGTGTAGTTCTGTGGTGGAACAAATGTGTGCACCCTGGTTTAATCTCTAGCAACGACAAAGAGATGTCAAATATATATTTACCATTTTATTTTTGGTAAGGGATCTCACCATCTGGCAGAGCTTGCCAAGTGCCCTCTGTTATTACTTTTTGAGACAGCGTCTCATGCTAGTTCAGGCTGCCTTGAACTCACTATGTAGCCCAGGCTGGCCGAAGGATCCTCCTGCCTCAGCCTCCTGAGTGCTGGGATGACAGGTGTATGTCTTGACACTTGTCTTCTTTAATATTTTGAGCCGTGGTCTCCCCAGGTTGCCCAAGCGGCCCTCAAAGCTTCTATGGTTTTTCCTCAGCCTTCCAAAGAGCCAAGACTACCAGGAGCGCAGGACCACGTCTGGCCTAAAACTATATTATTTTTAAAAATAAACTTCAGGGGCTGGGGATTTAGCTCAGCGGCACAAGTGCCTGCCTGGGAAGCGTGAGGTCATGAGTTCAATCCCTGGTACCAATAATAATAATAAAAGTAAAACTGCTACACTTTAAAAAATAAACTTCAGCCAGGTCTGGTGAGCATGCCTCTCATCCCAGCAGGCAGGAGGCTGAGGCAGGAGGGTCCTGAGGCCAGCCTGGGCTACATAGTGAGCCCAAGGTCAGCCTGAACTGCATAGTGAAACACTGTCTTTAAAAAAAAGGCTGTTTTTAAAGGTGTACCACGCCAAGTTATAAACGACACACATGTAGTAAAATAGCTACTACCGAGGAGCAATTAGCATATTCATCACCTCACGGTTACTCATCTTCTGCCCCTTTTGTAGGCGCAGCTCTAATCTACTCATTTAGAAAAATCTTGCACACACACCAAAAATTAACTTTTTAAAAAAAGGAAAACAACGAAGAAGGTCTCTGACCCGCGCCGGTTCCAGCGCTGCGCGAAGCTGTCTATTTAACACTCTGATATTTCGTTCTAGATTTATTTTTCTCATTAATTCTGACATTTTAAAGGCACTGCTTTAGAATATTTATCTTGATGGCTGGAGCTGCTGCGCAGAAGCAGCTCATCTGAATCCGCGCGCTGCCCCGCTGTGAGCGGCGGGGTCTGCCGGGGAAACTGAGGCATCGAGCGGGCCAGGGCGCTGACCTTTGCTTATCGCCGCGGAGGCAGCGGTGATCGCGACCCCGCTTCGGAGACCTTTCGGACAGCGCGGCGGCGGTGCGTGGTGACAGCTGACCTTTCCGGCCGACGGCGGGTGAGGTTGGGGTTCGAACTTACCGCTCCCCCCTCCTGCGGCGCTGGGAGGTGGGAGTGTGCCCATGACGTCACCGAACACAAGCCCCGTCCACCACTGACGTCACAGATGAGTCCGCGTCTTCCACATTCTTCCCCTGACGTCACTGCGAGAGGTCCACGGAGGGAGGGAGAAGTCTCGAAGTGATCTCTCCTTTTTAGCTTTTTTATTTGGTAAGCCAGTTATAAAGTACATTGCAGCAGACTACAATTCCCAGTAGGCCTTGAGTGCAGCGCATGCACAATGCCTCCACCCAGAGAGCGCAACCAACTAATCTTTAGGGTAGAGTGATGTCTTTCTAATCGAACCAACAGGCTGGTTTTACAGCCGCAAACCAATTCCGCACGCAGAGATCCCACCCCTTTATTATTAGCCCGCTGCTTCCTTGCGGGACTGACGGGCTCCGCTGCTTTTAAGACTCCAGTTTCTTTTGATGGACATTCCTACCAATGAATTAGAGCGTCGGGAAATTAAGAGGCTGTTGAAAAGCGTGTGTAGCGACCAATGGTATACCAGAAGGGCTTGGTGCCGTCCAATCAGCTCTCCCGGCACCGCCAATCACAGGAGCCCCGCCCCCTACGCGTGACGTAAGTAGGGTGGGTAGCAACAGTTGCCCCGGTGAGGGAAACGGAGGCGCCATAGCCACGGTAGTCGTGGCGACCAAGCAACCCGGCAACGCGAGTCAACAACAACAACCGCCCGACCGACCCCCACCCCCACCCCCCAGCTTGGCCCGGGGGTCCCGGCGCGATCCGTCCCCCTCCCCACATCGCCACCGAGGCCTCCGAAAAGCTGTTCCGCGGACAGAAGCAGGGAGAAGCCCAGGTAACCGGGGCGGCCCGGGCGGCTGACGGGGCCAGGGCCGGTGGCGGGGCCCGGGAGGCGGGTGTCGCTGTGATCCCAGTCCCGGGGGAAGGGGCGGGCGGTCAAAATGGCGGCGGCGACAGTCGGGACCATGGGGGAGGGGGCCGGGGCCCGGCGGGGCGACACCACCCGCCCCCCAACCCCGCGGCCCGTCCCCCGCAAGGGGCGGGCGCTCGCAGGCCGGCGGCGAGTGGAGGTCCGCGGGCTGGGGCGGGGGGCTTTTATATGTCGGGAGGTGGGAGGGGGCGGGCCCGGGGAGGCTGGGCCAATGGGAGCGAGAGGGGCACTGGGCGGGACCAAGAGGAGTGGGCGGGGCCTCAACCCCTCCCGCCGCCGCCCTCGGGAGCCGGGTGGGGCGGCGGCCCCCGGGGCGGTCCCTGTAGCGTAGGAGGTTTCCGGTGTCGCGCGTCCTTTCGGAACTTCGTAGTTGTCCCCAGGACTCAGCGCGTGGACCAGTGAGGACCACGTTGGAGGCCTCAGTTTTCCACTCTGTCAAATGGGGGGAATCGTTGCCATGTCCCCTTTCCTGCGTTTGTAGGACCCCTGATTGCGTCCCGGGCCCCTTACTTTTCTCCCGCCCCTGAAAGTGGTTTGATTTGAGAGATCGAGTCTTAGCCCTCCCCTTCTTCGCTGCACCCCGTTTTCTTTTCTTCTTTTCTGGGAGAGGACAGAAGGGCTGAGCAAGTTTCACGGGAACTGGGCCAGCAGCCGACTCGATTTTCTTTGCTCCCGAGGAATTAGTTCGCAGAAATCAAAGCCCGGGGCCGGGCGGGGCGACCACAGGAGCCAGACATAGAGGAATCGAAACTCGATTGCTCTTCCCTCTGTGCCGCCTTGCCTGGCCAAGGCGTGGGCCCCGGTGGAAGGGCCGCTTCTCCCCACTCCAGGCCCTCGGCGCCGTCTCCCCTCCTGCCAGTGCGTAGCAGGTGGCCGTGGGGCAGTTTCACAGATCCCTCAAACCACAGCTGTTGGCCAGACACATGTTTTCGTGTCAGGTTCCTATCAACAGGGTCACGTGTGCCGAGGAGGTACCAGGCTCCAGAGCCACGTGGCCCGACCCAATGCCACCCTTGGGCAAAGGGGAAGCCGTCCGCATTTGTCAGGAGAGGATTTTGGCAGCTGCGTTCTCTGGCCACGCGACGTGATCTGGCAACTTGGGGAAATCTTTCGCTGCTTTTAAGCCACCAGCCGGGGCAAGTCAGCTTTGTCCTTTCTGTCTGGTTTTGAGCTGTACGAACTGCAGTCCATCTCTTTAAAATCAGTGAATAAACCCCAAGCAAAAGGGTCAGTTCATGCTCCCCCACCCAAGAAATTTGAGACCAGGCTGTTGGGCAGCTGGGCTCTCACCATATACCCTGAGAAGAGAGAAGCCAGGGTTCCTTCAGAGTTCAGCCAGGTGGAGACTGAGTTTCAGGAGGAATCTGTACAGTTCCAGGGAGCATGATGGTGCACACCGCAATCCCAGCTCTTGGGAGGCTGAGGCAGGAAGGTCACCATGGGCTTGAGGTCAGGGTGGGCCGTCTAGTGAGTTTAAGACCAGCCTGGTCTACACAGCGAGACCCTGACTCAAAAAGCTAAAAGACTTGCTAAGAAAGACCCTCAGCTCTTCCTAGGCAGTCTGTGCTCAGACAGGGGTGGCCCCAGTTACCAGGTCTTGTTGACTGTCTCGGGGGTCATTTAGCCAGGCAGGGCCCCTGGCTGGGGACCGTTCCTGAGTGATCAGCTGCTTTCTAGCCGTCTGCTCTCGGGTGAGTCACTGAAGCTCTCTGGACCCGTCTGGTGGCCTCCGAGCTAGGGCAGCAATCACTTTGCTGCCGTCCCCGAGCGTGGGGCGCATGGTGATTGCTCAAAAACCGTTTCAGCCTCTGCTGTCATTACAGTGCCAGGCACTTCCTGCCCAGCCCTCGGAGTCAACCGATTGTCTTTATTTTTGTCACTTTGAACTGAAGGAGAGCCGGGTGGCTGGAAAGATTGCTGGGCTTGCTGGGCTTCCTGGGCTTCAGGGTCCGTGGGGGAGGATCCAGGAAGCTGGACGCTGGGGTTCCAGTTTACCCCCACTTTTGTTCATTTGTGTGTTGTTTGAGTCTGGGTCTCCCTGTGTGGCTCAGGCTGGCCTCGGGCTCGAAGCAATCCTCCTGCCTCAGCCTCCTGCAGCACCTCGGCTGGGAGGGCCACAGCCTGTGGGAACAGCGTCAGCTCCCCGTGCTGCCTTCCTCTGACTTTGGGAGGGGAACCAGAGGGCAGACTCCTCCCTGGGTCTCAGGGTGGACTCAGACTGCCCCCTTGCCCACCGTCGGAAATGTTGACCTGAGAAGGGGTCTGTGCGGGCACGGCCTCCCCTTTCCCTGTCATGTACCCAGCCAGACTCCTCCGGACCACAGCCTTGGGGAGCAGCTGCCCAGCATGCCACCACTCAGGAGGCTGAGGCAGGAAGGTCACTGGGAGCTGGAGGCCGGCCTGGGCTGCACAGCGGATTCAACACCAGCCTGAACTATACAGCGAGACCCTGTCTCAAAAAACAAAATGGAAGGACAGAGGGCAGCTGCACCCGGCACAGGCTCCCTGGCCCAGCGGAGTTTCACCCCTGGCCCCAGGACACCGACCGGCTCGTGTGCCCCACCTGTGCACCCAGGCACACCGGGCTGCAAGTTCCTGGTGCTGAGCCCGGGCATGGTGGTGAGCGCTCCCCCAGCCCTGTAAGGCCGCGGCTTCCATCCCCGGCACTGGGGAAAAACCCCACCAGAAAGAGAGTGGTGTCCTGGTGCGTGGCTGGCAGCAGGGGCCAGGGTGGAGGACGGGCGTGGCGGCCAGGTCTCGGGTCTCTTACTCCTCCCACTAGGGAGGGAAGGGTACAAGAGAGAGATTAAACAAACATGCTGAGAGGGAAGTC
>PVJX010049578.1:0-11011 GCA_004027295.1 Dolichotis patagonum
ACCCACTCTGGTCTGACTATCACTTGCTTTTGAAGTCTTATAATGTCTCTAATGTTTTGTTTTTATTAATGTTGTTATATACTGCTGAGACACCATGGTAACCATTGTAGATCACCTTGTATTGCGGTTTTGTGTGACTTTTCTGCCTCATACTTTTCTAGGAATTGTTTTATCTTGCTTTGTTTTGTTTTTCTGGCTACTATAGAAATGATAGATATACATGTAGAGACTCACGCATATGTAGAGCTTAAAAACAGCTTACGAGAACCAACTATATAACACGTGTTGATATAAACAACTACCTTGAAGAAAAAGAGACACTACAATACCCAGTGCGGATTCCATAATGTCATGATGTGAAGTCCAGCAAAACTATCGCTTTTCGTTCAAAGTGATCTTAGCTCACTTTGCCTTGTCTAAGTTCAGTACACATTAAGGTATGGACAGCTGTTTTGAGGAGAATGAGAGACACTATGACAGCCATTCATGGCTTCCCTAATGACTGGTCTTGAAGACCTGTAATGTCCCCCTCGTCCTGCTCAGATTAATTCCATACTAGGTTGTTTCATGTGAATTCCCTATATATGACAATCTGGACAACTATTTGGAAGAAAACAAGAGTCAATATGATAGAGAGTGAATATCTCCAATTGTCTAGCTTTGAAATTTATGTCTTACATTGCTTTCTTGTGATCCACATTACTCTGTTTTGTTGTGTTTAATTTTGCCCTATTGATATAATTGCATGTATATTTGAGTGGATAAGATAGATGACCATATTGTTTTTGTCAGATCGTGGAGCAGAACTGTTAACAGTCTGACTGATTGAATGTCTACTTTACATGTTTTAACTTTGTAATTAGAACAACTATTTCAAAGAAGTCAGTATGTAATTAGTCAAGTAATAATTTCTTAGGTTTTATTGCTGTTGTACTCCTTTTTTCCTTGAAATACTGTATTGTCGCTACCCTTTATTCTGTTTTAATTTGTTTTGTTTTTTTCCTCTTTAAATAAAAAAAAAACATTAAGTTGCTGAGTTCCATGTTCAGTGTCTCAAGCATTCTGGTTGTGAGCTCCAAAGGGCTTAAGTAACTCCAGCCCCATGGCACTTCTGGTGGTTATAGCTCCCATGGTTTCTCTCTTGGACTGGCTTTGCTTGCTTCTTGCAGGTTTCCTTAGATGATTCACACTCCTGGCTTTTCCAGACTGCTAGGTTCTCCACTGCATCTTCAGCTTCATACTCACTTCACACACCGCCCTGTCAGGGACACACTACCTGACCTTCCAAAATCGTGGTGGAAGCCTTTTAAACCTCAGAACTCTTTCATTCCATATGCACCACATGGATGATGCTAAAGTCTGCTGCCAGTTGGAGCAGTAGCCAGGCTCTCTTCTCTTTTGGTTGTGGGTATTGAGTGTCTGGATCTCTGGGCACTCTGAATCCAATTCAGATTTTCTATGCCACTACCATTCTGGAACATGGTGCAGCTGCCTGCCACTATTCTGGAACATTGTGCTTTGTAGCTTTTACTTCAAAGCAAAATCTTACTTTTGCAGTTTTGAGGCTGCAAAGGTTAGAGACTTGCTGCTTTTGTGATACCTTCAGGCCATCTTTCCTATTCTGTTTCTTCTAAACCCTCAAGATTTCCTAAGCTCTATCTTTTCTACAGTTTTATTGGAGCTGCCTTTCTAACCAAACTCACAACACTTTTAATCACTCTGCTGGGCTCTTTGTTCTTGATTTTCAACATAAATCTGGCTAAAAGCCCCCAACAATAGCCATGCCACCACCTAAACATTTGACTGTCTTGAAATTTCTTTGGCCAGATTAGTTAGTTCACAGCCCTTAATTTTAGTCTCAGGACAAGAACAAAACACAGACAAAATCTCTGCCAAGCCATTGCACAAATTGTCTGGAGTCCAGAACCCAATATAGTCCTTTCTAGCAGAAGCCTGGCCTTTTTTCTAAATCCATTTCACTTCAAGTAAAAAAATAAAAGAAAAAAGAAGAAAAGAAGAAGAAGTAGAAGAAGAAGAAGAAAAAGAAGAAGAAGGAGGAGGAGGAGGAGAAAAAGGAGGAGGAGGAGAAGGAGAAGGAGAAGAAGAAGAAGAAGAAGAAGAAGAAGAAGAAGAAGAAGGGAAGAAGAAGAAGAAGAAGAAGAAGAAGAAGAAGAAGAAGAAGAAGAAGAAGAAGAAGAAGAAGAAGAAGAAGAAAAGAAGAAGAAGAAGAAGAAGAAGAAGAAGAAGAAGAAGAAGAAGAAGAAGAAGAAGAAGAAGAAGAAGAAATGAAAACTACAACAAAGTTTCAAAACACATCAATGAGGGGGTAACACAAAGCCTGGTCTGTACTGGCAGGATTTCTATCAGCCTTCTGATCTGAGCTCTGACCAGAATCTCCCACACAAAACAGCTTAAAGCATTCCAGCTCTATGCTTTCAGGTGACATCTTCAAACCTTTCCAAACTCTTCCTACAAGCCATTTCCCAAAACTTTTGAACTACATGGTTAGGTATAGCAATGACCCACTCCTTTGGTACTAAATTCTCTCTTGGTTACTTTTCTCTCATTGCTAGGTCTAAATACTTGGCACCCAAAATGAAGGAAGGAAGGTTTATTTAGCTCACTGTTTGTGGAGGTTTCAGTCCATAATCAGCTGGCTCTAAGACAGGGTGGCACGGCACTGGGGAAACACTTCAAGGTAGCAGCCAGCAAAAGCAGCCAAAGCAAAAGGGGAGAGGGGAAGAAGCCTCTTTCCCTCCCCTATATTGTAAGCAGGCTATCATCATCCTCCAACCCCCAGGGTAGATGTAGTACTCAAAATCTCTGTGCCCTCCTCTTGTACAGAATGAAGGTATTCACAAAGTAAGGATCCTGGACTCCTGCTGAGTCTTTTGGATAAACTTGTAAACTTTTCAAGTTTTAATTTACTTCCTGCAGTGAAACTTATAAATTACTTGTGATGGATTGCTTTATTTCTAGTAGTTAGGACCCATAGGTAATGACAACTTCTCTGAGATATCTTCCAGGTGTAGCCAGCTTTGGGTTTTGAGTCTATTGGCAGTTCCTACCACTTCAGTTTGTTGGGGTTAAGAAGTTGCTGCTCCTTTGGCCCAGTCTGCGGTTCCTTGGCCCTATGCCACAGTATTTTCTGTGACCTTTGGTCAATCTCAGTCTTAGAATATCAAGATGAACAGCTGTGTAGAACAATTGTGTCACTTTTGTCTATAGTGGTACCAATACAGTCAAAAATGATAAACTGAGCTAACCATTAATTTGTCACTTTTAACTGTATAAATTAGATTTGTGGTTATATAATAAAATCTGAAAAAAATCAGAAAATTATATGCAGCATACAAGTCCTTAGTATATCAATTTTGACCTCAGAGTTTAAAATTTAAAGTGATTTAAGGAGAAAATAGAGAAGTGGAAGAAGAAGAAGAGAATGGGAGTAAGGTCAGAGGACAAAGGGGCACCATGCTAACTTTGGGAAATTGATGCACAACACTGGAGGGAAAAAGAGAAGGAAGAGATAAAAAGAAAAACAGAGCCACAGTCTCAAAGAAGCTAGAAACCATGTTCACACTCATATAAAAATGAGATTAAACAATGAAAGAAGGGAGAAAAAATGAAAACAAAAAGTAATAAACAAAAACAGATAGAAAGGATCAAAATATAGGCCCACTTCCAGATTTGTCTGAGTTTGTCTCTGCTGTCACTGGTAGACAGCCTACAGAAGCAGAGTACAGATCCATGCCAATGTATCCTTGCAAGCCAGCAGTAGATTTTTAGTGGAGTTGCAGATAACTTCAGCAAGCCTATACTCTCTGGCTAGACCATTCACATTTGTCTCACCATGTTTGAAGCACATTCTACAGGTCTGAACCCTGCTGTGAGCCACTAGATGGAGCCAGCAGCTGCTCTGAGGTTTAAGCTCAAGGGGCCTGTCTCCAAGATAGCTCTAGGCCAATTATTCTCTCTCCCAAGAAGATTGAACCCTGTGACCTCACTGCCAGCCAGTGCACTCCTTCATGTCCACTGCTCCTCTCCATTGTTGTGTCTCTCCATGGAGGCCTCTGGTGTCACCAGCCATCACCATGTGTCTGCAGGCTCAGACTGCTCCTCTCACACAATGAACCCCGTCTCAGGGAGAAGGCACCTCCAGCTACCTCCTTCTTCTTCACTGAAGTTTCTCTTTATACTCTCTTTGTAGGCTTTAATTCATGCTTCAGAGCCATACAGGGTCCAGAGGATCCCTTTTTCTCCTTCTCATCCTACTCATGTTACTACATTCCAGTGTTTGAGTGGAAACTCTCAGAGAGGCTGTCTCTGCTGTGTATCACTCTGCCATCTTAGATCTGACCTGACCTGACAATGTGAACTTTAAGCTAAGACTGGTCAAAAGACTCAAAGAAGGTCACTACATACTTTTGAGAAAATACTCCAAGAAGAAGAGGCATATATATATATATATATATATATAGTAAGACAATTAATAATGGACATAAAAATCAAATAAGTGCTAAGACAGTTGTAATGGGGGACCTTAATACACTGTCACAAATAGATCAACTAGACAAAAAAAAATCAAAGAAATATCAGAACTAAATCAAACCTGTGAACAAATGGATTTAGTAGATGTATACAGAGTATTCCACTCCACAACATCCGAACATGCATTCTCTTTAGCTGCACAAGGAATGTTCTCCAAAGTAGGTCACATACCAGCTCATAGAAAATGCTTAAGTAAATGCAAAGGAATTGAAATTATCCAATGCATATTATCAAACTATGAAATTGGAAATTAATTGCAAAAGAAACCACAAGAACTTGATAAACACATGGAAATTAAATAACAACTTCCTGAACCACCAATGGCTCATAGATGAAATTAAAGAAGAAATTAAACAGTAACAAAAAAAAGAAATTAAACAGTATGCACAATTAAATGATAATGCTGATACAAAATACCAGAACTTGTGGTATGAAATGAAGGCAGTCCTAAGAGATAAATTCATAACAGTGAACTCTCACATCAGGAAAACAGAACAACCTCAAATAAACAACTTAATGTTGAACCTCAAACTTTAAAAAAAGAAGAACAAATCAAACTCAAAGCTCATATGAGGGAGGAAATTTTAAAGATCAGAGCAGAAATTAATACAATGGAGACTACGAAAACAATATAAAGAATCAATGAATTGAAGAGGTGATTCTTTGAAACATTAATTAAGATTAAGAAACCCTTAGCCAACCTTACCAAAAGAGGAAACAAAAGACTCAAATTCATACAATTAGGAATGCAAAAATGGAAATCACAACATATTCTGTGGAAATACAGAAGACCATCAGTACCTACTTCTAGAACCTATACTCTAATAAGATGGAAAACACATAATAAGTGGACAAATCCTAGATATATATGAATTTCCAAAACTTAAGAAGATAATAAAATTATAATAACACAATATCAGTAAATTCAATTGAAAATATAATTATAAAGTTACCAACATAGAAAAACCCAGGTCCTCGTGATTCACTGTCATATTTTAGAAGAAATTTAGAGAAGATCTAATGCCACTACTGACAGAAGTCTTTACTGAAATTTAAATGGAAGCAATACTCCCAAAATCACTCCTGGAAGTAGGTATTACCCTGGTATCAAAACCAGAGAAGGACCAATTGTAAAAGAGAACTACAGGGCAACCTGCCTAATCAACATAGACACAGAAATACTCAAAAAGATACTGACAAAAAAAAAAAAACGCATCAAAGCGTCAGAAGATTATGCACCATGACCAAGAAAGATTCATCCCAGTGATGCAGGGATGGATCAACACACACAAATCAATATATGTAATACATTAACAGAACCAAGACAAAAACCACATAACCATGTACATAGAGACAGAAAAAACATTTGAAAAAGCTCAAAACCCATTCATACTTAAAAATCTTATAAAAAATTGTAATAGAAGGTCTTTATCTCAATCTGATAAAGGCCATCTATAACAAACCAAGAACCAACATCATACTAAATGGCAAAAAACTAAAAGCTTTTATTCTAAAATAAATAATAAAATAAGGATGTCCACTATCACTACTCTTATTTAATATAGTTCTGGAAACATTAACTAGAGAAATTAGACAAGGAAAGGAAATAAAATTCATAAGGATAGGTAAGGAAGAAGTTAAATTATGATTATTCACAGATGACAGGATATTCTACATAGAAGACCCCCAAAACACCATCAAACAATTTGTATATTAAATAACCAAATTCAGTAGTGTAGCTGGATACAAAGTCTGCACTCGAAAATCAACAGCATTCCTGTACACTAATAACAAATGCATTGGAGAGAAATTAGGGAAACAACAACTTTCACAATAGCATAAAAAGTACTGATGAATCTTAAAACAAAGGTAGTAAAAGATCTATACATTGAAAATTACAGTAATCTGAAAAATGAGATCAAAGAGTGTATCAGAAAATGGAAAGCTATCTTTTGCACTTTGGTAGGAAGAACCAACATAGTGAAAATAGCCATAGTGAAAATCCCAAAATTGTTACACAGATTTAATGCAATCCCAATGAACCTCACAGAACTAGAGAAAGTATTCCAAAAATTCATTTGGATGGATAAGATACTTAGAATAGCAACAATAACCCTGGGCAACAAAGGCAGGTCAGGGGGCATCACAATCCCTGACTTGAAATTATACTACAAAGCTACTGTGATAAAAAAAAAAACAAAACAAACAAAAAAAAAAAACAGCATGGTACTGGGCAAGGGGAGGCTTGATCAATGTAACAGATTAGAAGATGCAGGAACAATGTCAAACACATTTAGTCATCATATCTTTGACAAAAGAGTGAAGCACATTGACTGGAAGAAAGATAGTCTCTTCAGTAAATGTTGCTGGAAAAACTGGCTTGCTAAATGTCAGGCAGGCGCTTAAGCCACTGAGCTAAATCCCTAGCCCCTGGCTTGCTAAATGTCAAAGACCAAAACTAGACCCATACTTGTCACCATGCTCTGTTGCTGGGACAAAATACCCAACACCCAAAATGAAGGAAGGAAAGGTTTATATAGCTCACTGTTGGTAGAGAGATCAGTTGGCTCTAAGGCAGGGTGGCATGGCACCATGGCTGCAGCCAGCAAAAGCAATAGGCACAAAAGTCGGGCAGAGCAAGCCTCTTTTCCTCCTTTACATTGTACACAGGGCTGGGGTAGCACTCACAATATCTCCTCGCCCTCCTCTTGCACAGGATGAGGATATTTACAAAGCAAGAACCCTGGCTGTCTGCTGAGTCTCCTAGTTAAACTTCTAAGCTGCTCAAGTTGACACAATGTATCAACCATAACAAACTCCTAACACACTCAACCACCAGATAATTGACAAAGGGACCAAGTACATTCATGGGAACAAAGATAGCCTCTCAGTAAATGTTGCATTAAAAATTGGCTTGCCAAATGCCAAAGACTAGACCCATGCACTTAACTAAAATTAAAATGGATCAAAGATATAAATATTAAAACAAACACTAAATCTTCAGGAAGAGATAATAAGTAGAACTCTTAAAGATAGATGTAGGCAAATATTTTATAAATAAAACTCCAATTGCATGGGAAATACTACAAAAAATCATCAACAACAAAAAGCCCTAGGATTAAAGGTCTTATTTGATTCAGCTCTCATCTAGATATCTTTGCAGAAGAATTAAAAATATCATACCACAGTGATATATGTGCATTCATATACTGCACAGTTTGTAATATGTAAATCTTAGAGACACCTCAATGCCCATCAACCAGGGAATGAATAAAAAGATTTTTTTATACAATGGAATACTATTCAGCCATAAAGAAGGGTAAATTTGAGACCTTTTTTGGATAAATGAATGCACCTTGAGATCACACTCTTATGTGAAATAAACTGGATACACATGTAAATATGCCATCATTTCTCTAGTGTAAGTAAGGACCAAAGTGAATAAAAGGTACTGTAAAATAGGAAGAAATTGTTTAAAAGTAAGGGGAATTAGAGGGAGGGTGGGAGAAGAGAACGAAAGGAAAAGAAAAACATGATTAAAAACAAGGCCATACACTTAAGTGAAATAAATTCAAAGTACATGTTTAAATATCACTTTGTTTCTCTGATGTGAGAAACTAAACGTGTAAATAAGTACCAAAATGTGTAATAGACACTGGAAAATAGGAAAAAAAACATTCAAAAGTGTTATGGTTGATATACTGTATCAACTCGCGAAGTTTAGAAGTTTAGATGAGCGATTCAGCAAGGAACCAGGGATCTTACTTTGTAAATATCCTCATCCTGTACAAAGGAAGGCAAGGAGATTTTGTGACTGCTACACACACCCTGAAGGGAGGAGTGATGTATACAATACAAGGGAGGAGAAGAGGCTTGATTTCCTTTTTACTCTGGCTGCTGCCTTGAAGTGTTTCCCCAGTGCTAGGCCACCCTGCCTTAGAGCCAGCTGATTATGGACTGAAACCTCCACAAACTGTGAGCTAAATAAACCTTTCCTTCCTTCATTTTGAGTGTTGGGTATTTTGTCTTACCAATGAGAAAAAAGTAACCAAGTCAAAAAGAAAAGAGAACAAGGAATGCGGGAGGAGGAAAGAAGGAAAGGAAAATAAGAAAGAGAGACTAGAAGGAAGAGAAGGGAAACAAAACTGTTGAAAATAAGAAGGGAAAGAGCAGATGAAGGGAGGAGAAGGGAATGGGAATAAAGATGAAACAAGATATATCATGCATAAGTACAAACTCCCTCTTATGAATGTGATCATTATGTACCAATAAAAATGTACCAATAATATCAATTCACAAAATTTTTTCCTTTCTATGACAGAGTCCACCACCCCTTCTCCTGTGCTCCTGACTTGTTCATAAAAATGGGCTCACTGCTGAGAGAAGGGCACCTGTCCACTAGAGACAGGTCCCCATGGTCCCCCTTGTACCTTGAATACTGCTTCTTTGTCTTTATTCCCACAGGTACCTTGGGTTTAATCACCCCCAGCACCGCCACCTGGGAAATTCCTTTGCCTTCTTTGCTGTTGGACCATTTTCCTTTTTTTTTTTAATCAGTACTGGGGATAGAGCTTAGGACCCCACGCTTACAAGGCAGGCACTTATGCCACTGAGCTAAATCTCCAGCCCTCTCTTTAATTTTTTATTGTTTAGTTATTTAGTTTTTTTTCCTGTTATATGTATTCTAGCAGTTTCCTTAGGAAAATTCTAAGGGACCTACAATCTAAGATAATTCTGTTCTATTCCTAGATTTGTCTGATAGTTTAAGCACTAAATTCTAGCTTGGAAATACTTTTCTCTCAGAGGAACAAAGACATCGATAAATGTAACCCCCATCCTGCTAAACATCAGCTATGTCAAGTTTGTGTTCCCCAAAATTGAAGAATTCTAAGGAACGATTGAGGTTAAGAGTAGGAAAACTATATTGAGAGAGAAAGGTGGCTCCTAAGAAACAGGAAAGGACCCAAATGGGGATTGCCAATGAGACCACTTCTCCAAGGAAGCTTTATAGAGCAAAATCACAAGGTGGGTACAATGTGGGTCAAAACTATGATCAATCAATAAGGCTGTAAGTGTAGCCACTTAGGCAGTATTGATTCAGTGGGGAAGCAGGTCACATAGCAAGTGCGTACATGGAAAGAACAAAGAGCTTTTAAGGAAAGGATGCATTGGGAGGGCCTAGTCATCCACCTGGGTGGCTGACGTCTACTTAGACTTTATTGGATCAGGTGATTATAATCTTCAATCGATTGCTCATCCCTCAGGCAGGTGTGTAGGCCTGGTTATTACATCTTTATCTTGTGGCCTGTCCTTCAGCAGATGTGCCTTTAGCCACGGTTGTAATGTGTTTTCATCTCCTTTTTGACTTGGTTTCATCACTGAATCCCCCAAGGGCCCACCCTGTCTGACTGCCTCTTATATTTCTAACTAACTTAGCTGTCTACAGTGGTATCATTCCTGCCTTTTCTACTTACAATACTTTATTCTTCTTCTGAGACCTTTTACTAGCATTCGTGTTATTGTGAAACATATTGATAAAGTAGTTTGGTAGCGTTTTAAAAATTTATTTACTTTTTGTGCCAAACAGTGTTGGAGCTTTTTAAATAGCAAAGCTAAATTTTTATACATTTTCTTGAACTTTTGATAAGAATTCCTTTCCTATTTTCTCCTTTTGATACTATAGGTATTTGTACATTGTAGGTTCTGAGTTGACCTTTTTATTATTTTTTCGACTTGGTAGGTTTTTTCCAATTTATCTCCATGGTGTGTTTGAATATTTAATTGCTTTTGTCATAGCTTTATTTTTATTTCTATGTGCTCCTAACAGATATTTCTAATATTTTCATTTGGATGTACAAAGTCAATACTCCGACACTATTTTCTCTGCAGTATTTGTTTCATTTTCTGTATTGTACTTTGGAAGTTTCCCTCCAACACCAATGTCTGGTGACTCTCAGGTCCTGATTCTATTCCAGGTAAGGCCCGGGGGACTGGGTGAGGAGTTGTGTGCAGGAGCTCTCCTCACCTGCTAGGCAGGCATCTATGACAGGGAAGTGGTGTGCTATGGTAGTTTGATGGCACTCACAACCCACAGCCCCTAAGTGACTGGCTCTTTCTGTTTTTCTGGAGATTTCTCTGTTCTCCTGCCTTTGGGGGATGAATGGCCCCTAGCAGTGGGTCACAAACACAGAGTAGTTCTCTGGCTCTTAGGGTCTGCGTGATGGATCCTGGGCAGAGGGAGGGTGGCATGCCTCAAATTTCTGTCTTTCTTGTGTTCTCTATGCTTTTTCTGGCTTAGGCCTGGCCTCATGGCCCTGCTGAGTTATTTCCTATTACTCATCTGCCTCTCTCTCTTTCTCTCTCTCTCTCTCTCTCTCTCTCTCTCACACACACACACACACACACACACACTCTGGTGTGCTCTCTCTCTCTCTCCCTCACTCTCTTTCTCCAACTCTGC
>PVJX010049579.1:0-11003 GCA_004027295.1 Dolichotis patagonum
TCACTGACTGAAAGCAGTAACAAACTTTCTCCAGATAAATATCATTCCAGGAAAGTGAAACAATAGGAAGGGAAGCCAAACCCTATGGTTTCTGCTCACACCTGTTGCAACTCCACCCAACCCACTGTCCCCAAGACTTCCCTCCCATACCTTCCTCCCCACAAGGCAAAAAATAAAGACACAAGGATCCCTGAGCCCCAGGGCCCTTCCCGACCCCACCCCCATCCCATGTGGAAATGTCAACTCTCTCCCCAGAGGACAGGCCCACAGATGTGCACTTTTACACACTCCCTCTGGCCTCTGCTCGGAGTGCTCATCCTCTTTACCAGCCTAGGTGGGAAAATGAAAAAGCATGCTAACTTTGACTAGGTTTTCAGAAAACATGTTCGAAAGCACTGGACAATTTTTTTTCATTCTGGGGTTTCCAATGAACAAGGTGCCACCAACGGAGCCAGAAACCTGGCTGGTCATTTAGCCCTGTACTCATTTGGGCATTAAATGAATAGAGATGCAAAAATGCACTGAGCAAAATAAAGTCACTCAACAAACGGAGTATAATTACACAGCTTTGCTGCTGGACCACAGCACTTCCTTGCCAGGGTTTCTGGAGCCTGCATCTGACCCTGGACCTAGGCCAAAGGGATGGAGGAAATACTGGAGAGTGATCTTAAGGAATATTTTTTTTCCCCTGAAAGGCTGAGTTTTAAAATTGGTGAGTAGAGACTGGGAGTGTAGCACAGTGGTAGATCATCTGCCTAGCATGCTCAAGGCCTAGGTTGATCCCAGCACCAAAAATAAATAAATAAGTAAATAAATAAATAGTGGGATCAAACTAGGGGTGCCAATAACAACTGAAATGTAAGTAGTGTAAAGCTTTATAAAACTCTAAGTAAACATGAGCAGACACACTTCAGAAAGTCCTCAGAAATGTTACATTTTTCCTGCTTAGGGCATGGTGGTGCATGCCTGTAATCCCAGCACTTGAGGAGGCTGAGGCAGGAGGATCACTGCGACTTTGAGGCCAGCCTGGGGTACATAGTTCAAGGTCACCCTGAACTACATAATGAGAACCGTCTCAAACAAAACATTTTCCCTACCTATATTTCCAATCCTTGGACTCCCAAAAACGCAAGATAAAAGCGACTTTGTTAGAGGTGGGAGAATGTACACCTCTAAAATGTAAGTGCATAAATTTGCAACTCACCTTGAACCACCCCCCACCCAGCCTGCCCACGTTAGGATTCTGCAGACAGCAGCAGAACCTTGGTTCCGAAAAGGTTTTGGCCTTGACTTTCCAGAACTGAAAACAAAAGAATTTGAAACAATGTAAAGCCCTCCCACCGGATTCCACCTTCTTTTGGTCTGGCCACTTCCTTCCTTCCCTCCTTTTTCCTTCCCTTCCGGCAGGAGCTACTCTGCCCCACCTTCCTTCCTGGAGAGGAGGACCTGCCCTTTCCTCCTGCGGAGCTGGTGCCAAAGGGATGAACAATGTGACTGCTGGGGGCGGGGTGGGGGCGAAGGGTGTGCAGAGGTGGAGAAGAAAACCGAGGAGTACGGCGCGGAGATGGAGCAGGCGAGATGTTTAGGGCTCGAGTTGCCTGTCAGGGGTCTCTGGCCAGCTCCCAGTAGCGTGCGCTACTCGAGCTTCCAAGTCTCCAAGCAGAGAGAATGCTGACGGCAGCAACAGCAGAAGCCCAGAGCCTCACTCGCGGTGTCCAAATAATGTGATTTCAGGGTGACAGAAAAAAGGTGGTCAGCGACACACAAAGGGATTTCCACCCAGGTAGCCATTTGGGACCCCTCGCCTGCTGTCCCACATCCCTTAGTGCAAAACAGTGCCAAGGTGCAGACCGCAGGACAGTTTCTGGAAGGCTTTACAGGGCCGAGGTCAGAAAGAAAAGCTTTTGACAAGAAGGGACAGGACTACAGAAAAGGTAACAGGAAGCAGAAAACTACGAAGCGAAGGGAGCGGTCGCCCTAGGACAAAAGTAGCCAAGCCAGCTACCGAAGGAGGCGCGAGTGGGGGAGGGGGTCAAGCGGAGTCGTTTTTTTTAAAGGCAAAGCTTTGGCGAGGAGGTCAAACCCGAGGTGGCGAGCACAAAAGAAGGCGCTCCAGGAGGCCGCGCAGAGGGGTGGGACGGGAGAGAGGCGACGGCGGGAGTGGGCAGGAATCAAAGGGCTCCTCGCGGGAAGGGGGGCAGGAAACGCGCCCGGGAAGCCCTGCTTTGTCTGGCGAGGTCGGCGGCGGGGGCAGCACGTGCAGCTGGGAGCGCCCTGGGCCGCCGGCTCCCCGCCGCGGAGCGCCCGGGAGGAGGTTCGGCGAGCGAGCGGGGGCGGCCGCAGCCCCTCTGATTAGTGGGGACCTCTCGCCTGCGGGGCCCGCGCCACAGAAGGGGCGCATTGTGACGGCCCGGCCGCAGCAGATTGCGGCTGTCCTGCAATACCCTCGCACCCTGGCACCGCGCCACTGGCACGGCCCGGGGGTTGGAAATAACTGCACCGTTCCCATGGCGACGCGGCAGCGACTCCCGCCCCCGTCCCGCCCGCTGCGCTCCGCCCGCCGGCCCCCGCCGCGGCTGCCTCCCCCCTCCCGACCGGAGCGCCCCGGTAACCCTGGCAACGGCGGCTGCAGCCCGCGGGCGGCGGCTCCCACAGCGCTGAGCGCAGCCCCGCCCTCCCGCCCGAGGCGCCGCGCGCTCCGCGAGGCCTGGGCCTGCTCTCGGGCGGGGCGCAGCCGGCCCCACGCGGGCGCCGGCGCAGGAAGCCTCCCCTCCCCCTCCGTCCGCCCGGCCCGGAAAGGCGGGTGCGGGGAGGAAGCTCCGCGGAGCCCCGGGCATCTCGGTCTCGTCGCTGGTCCCGCTTTCTCCGCGGAGCCTCCCCGGCCTCGCCTGACCCCCGGCCCCTCTGAATCCTCCCTGGATATCCCCGCCCTTCCTGCTGGAAAGGGAGGAGACCTCCGCGGAGAATCCCCCGCCGGCGCGGCCAGATGAAAGCGGGAGGGGGAGGCGCGGCTGCCTCCTGCCCGAGGCCCGGGCAGCTCGGGGCTGGAGGGAAGGGAGGGACCCGGAGCCGCCCTCTGGATCCCGGCCGAGCCCGCCAGTGAACCCCCGACCCTGGCCCCAGGCAGTGCACTCTGGAGACGCACGTCGCTTGTGCCTGCTTGCTGGGATGACCCCCACCCTGAGGAAGGTGTTGGCCGAGAGTAGACCTCGCGCATTTCTTGAGTTGGTTTAGTGAGAGGTGTTGCAGATCCCAAAAAAGAGTCTTCAGCAGTGGGGTGTCTGTCAGAATTGAGATGTACCTAAGGCGGACGTGGGGAGCACACCAGAGAGAATTCCGTGTATACTATCTCTCTCAATGGATCCTGGGTGCTCCCTGACGTTTAGAATGTGAGCTCCCACAGGGAACAGGGAAGATTCTAAACGAAGTCAATACCGAGTGAATGGGTACAAAAACCAGAGAGTGCCTGATTCTTTTGTCCTGGGCGGGCAGGACATCACAGAAAAGTACAGTAAGAAAATGTGCAGGGTGCCTTGAAATTGATCTGAAAACAGACGAACATTAAATATCTGTGCTTCTAAAAATGTTACCTTGTTTCATATTTTTTTTCTACTTTGATATTCCATAAAATCCTAGAACAAGGAGAAAGGGTTCATATGGAGACAAGTACAAATGAAGCTTCTCAGCCATGGTCACAGCAGAGGGGTTTAAATTTGAGTTTAGATTTTGCCAGTTCTTGAAGCCCTGTGTTTTCTTTGAAGTGGACATAGCCAGATACCTTGGTATGATGGAAAGAGAGGACCTTGGCATAAGGATTGGCAGAGTCAATTTCCTTATCTGTGAAATACTGATTATGAAGATAAATTTAAGTGATATATGAAACAATCTTCATAAGGCACAGCATATCCTACAAATACCGTAAATTAGGACAGCTATTAAGGTGGTGTACAAGTTATAATTCATATACAGTAGGGCTGGGGATTTAGCTCAGTGGCTTAAGTGCCTGCCTGGCAAGCGTGAGGTCGTGAGTTCAATCCCCGGTACCAAAAAAAAAAAAAAAATTCATATACAGTAACATAGAAGGGAGAAGGGAGGGTGCTAGATGTGCCAGCCAGCGAGTGTGGGGGCAGGACTAATGGGTTTTATATGCTTAATGAATCTCCATTAATGTTGCTGTGGCTGAATTGTATTCGGCCAAACTTACATGTTGAAGCCCTAACCCCTCTATGACTACATCTGGAGGTTAAGATCTTCAAGAGATAGCTAACGTTAAATGAGGTCATATGGGTGATAGGATGGTGGGTTCGGCAAGAGAGGCAGATCTACTGCAAGCCATGAGGAGCCCTCACCAAAACCCAACCATGCTGGCACCCTCATCTCATACTTCCAGCTTCTAGACCAGGTCCGTGAAACTATGGCATGCATGCTACTGTCTTTTTCTTTTAAGACAGATGATGTTAATGTATGAGTTGGTTTTTTCTAAACTAAAACCTCGGTATTCAGGTTTAATTACTGTTTGGGCATTTTACAATAAATAAGTGGCTTTGGGGTTGCCGTTTGGCTGCTCAGTCTCTAAAAGCTTTGCCATCACTACTCAAGACTGATGAGAAAATTAATTTCTGTTGTTTAAACCACCTAGTCTATGGTATTTCATTATGGCAGCCTGAGACTAAGACAAATATGTCTTTGCTTGGAGCTAAGCTCCCCTCCTACCACCTCTACCACCTGGCGTTTTGTTCAGCACTTCTCATTTTTGCACAGTTCTCATTTTTAATTCAAAACTGTGTGAGTTGGAATTGGCAAGATTTATTTTAAAATCAAGAAACTAAGGCTCAGAAAGATTCCGTGATTTGCTCAGAGTCATGCACATTGTGAAAGCCTAAACCAGGCTTGAGTCCCCCTAGATAGCTAAGCCATAGCCTGTGCTAGCTGTGGGCTAGAACATGGAGATAGGAAAATGAGGGCGACATAGCGTGGGGAGGGCGCACTCTGCTTAGGAAACAAAACATGAGCAAATATTATAGAAATGTCTGCAAGGATCAACTGGCCCAGTAAATACGTGGGGAGGGCAGTCCAACCCAAAAACGAATGAGAAAGCAGGACTGGGTGATCCCACAAGTACTGCTGAAGTTAGGGTACAATGAAGAGAATGAAGGGACAGAGATGTCCCAGATGCCCATGCTGGCACCCTCATCTCCGACTTCCAGCCTCTCAATCAGTGCCTTTGGCACTCTCTTGCCAAAGACTAACTCCTCCCATCCACCAAAAAAGGGGAGAAGAAAACTTAGAGACAAGGCTTAGAATCCTTTAGGACCTAATGTTGCTAAGGAAAAGCAAACAGTGAACTCTTCAATTACCTTCACATTGATACTTCATTAGTAAATTACCTTTGTTTGACCTGAGGTCTACTAACTTTGTTACAGTCCTAACCATTTGTAAGTGAGTGATAATAAGCTTTAATTAGAAGATAAGAGTTGTACACCTTTGGCTTTTCCTAGCAAGGCCCTACCCCGAGTCACTGTTTTCACAGAATCTCTGGTCTCCAGAGGCACAAAGCATTATTTAAAAGACTACATGATCACCTTTCACAATAGGAATGTAGATAAGGACCTTAATTAATGAAAGGGCTAACATCTGTCCCCTTTTGGGAGCAGTAGTGCAAGCTCTTACCAGTCATAATCAAAAAGATTCACTCATCTGGATTCACTCATTGTGGGTACAATTTGCATACTTGTGTTGATCACTTTTTTAATCCACCCTGACTTTCAGGGATTAAATTGTACCACTCAAACATGCTCGTTGGGAATGGACAGTAGGTTGGGAAAGAAATGGGCCCAGAAAAAGGTTGCTTGGATTTAAAGTTCCTGTCCTAGAAACCGGGTTCCAGAGGCCTGCCCCCTCCCAGGAGTACTCATTTTGAGCACCAAGCCAACAGCCAATTTAAGGGCTGGCTCAGGGATTTCAGCTTCTCCTCTGCCCTGGACTGAATAGAGACTATCACCTCTACCTCACTGGAGACCTCATTAGGACTTGAACTCTGGTCTTTGTTTCTTCCCAGCGGGTTCTATACAGGGGAGAAGTGGGAGGAGGAGAGGGGGGTCAGGTAAGCCCACAACTCCCAGAGCAGCAGGAGTCCAACAGCCTCTGAGAACTGGGAAGTGAGTAAACAAGCAATTACCAAAAAGAGAGCCAAGAGCTGGTAACCAGAGAAGCGGCTTGAATAATTTGATTCTATTCCTTGCCCTGAAAGGACGTCTGCCTTCCCTGAAGCCCTCCTCCCACCCAGCTTCTTGAGGATAATTTCACCACCCTCTACCTACTTTCCAAGTGAAATTCCATCCCCAGGGGAAGCAAGTTCCCAAGAGTGAAAGCAGACAGTTATATTTTGGCTAGATTCTTGGATTGTCCATTGGCATCACTACTCTTTGTACAGTATTGTGAGAAGGAGAAAGAATGAAATTGGGCCTTGACCCTCTGTACTCCAATAACCTGTGGCTTCTGAATCTCTTTGGGGGTAGAGACGAGCTTAGGAGAAAGAGGTGACTCAGAATTTGCTTCTCAGAAATGAGTGGGAACCCAGCTGGGCTTCAGGAAGTGTGGGGTCCTAGTGAAAGAAACCTCACATTCCTTTCTTTTGGCTTGTGAGCTTCCTCCTGCCTCGTGCTTCTAGGCTGGTCTCCATTTTTTTAACTACTCTGGTTCTGCTGACATCAGGGCAGATCCTGGCACAAAAAGGCCTCTACATAGATAAAATTAAAGTCTGGAAGTTATCTTCAAAGAGCTTACAATTTGGTGGGGAAGGGAGAGGTAAGAAATTTCAGGAAGTTAAAAACATGTACACAATACAAGGCGATGTACAGGAAATTGCCAGTTCTCAAAAGTTCCACAGCTGCTAGTGACCCCAGTAATTTCTTATTGGGGTTACTGAACAGATCTCTGACTACCCCTCTCATCCTTTGCCTTCAGTCTTTCCTTCTTTTCCAACCTTCTTTAAAGACTTTCTATTCCCCTGCACTTTTTTTTTCTGAGTATCAAGCCCAGGGCTTCCTGCATGCTAGGCAAGTACTCTTTGACTGAGCTGTAGCTGCAGGATGTACCCTCAGGCACCCCACATGTTTAAAGATAAAACCAAAACCTCAACATAGGGTGCCTAGCCTTTTGAAGTCTGACCCCCCCTAAATCCTTTGGGCCATGTTTTTCTCCGCACACAGGCTCTGAACACTAGAATGAAATGTTTGTGATATACAACTACTATTCACTCTCTGGCCTCAGAGCCTTTGCACAGGTAGCAACTTAGCTCACTACAGATGGAACTTAGTACAGAATAACCTCCTCTTCCCCAGAACTCTGCCTGCCTAACACTGGATTAGTCAGAATTTTCATCCCTCTCCAGACACCAAGTTCCTTACTTATTTTTTGTACACAGTTCCTGGCGTAGACTAGATAACAAATGATAGTTGGGTGAAAGGCTGACTGGCAGGCAGAGGAGCTCATCAAGACTCTGGGAAGTCATGAGAGGCTTTTGAGTCAGAGACCGATAACATCACAAAAACTATAGAGTAAGATGAATAAGGCAGTTAGTCATAAGGTAGGGTTTGAGGGAACAGAGGGTTGAGGCAGAAGACAGAACAGAGTGATGAGTGTTTAAAGTCAAGAGTAAAGACAGTAACAGTGGAAACTGGAAAGCAGGAATGGAAATGAGGTGCATTGTAAAGGTAATAATAGAAGTTGAACCAGTATTTGGATCTGTTGGCGGGATGGGGTGGGGCAGGGGTCAGGTGAGGCCAAGATTTGCACCTCTGCTGCTGAGAAGAAATGAGAAAATAGCTGGACAGGAGTCAGGAAAAGGTCCTCAATGCAGATAGCAGTGAGGACAGAGCTGCAAGGACATCTGGGAGAGGAGTGAATCTGCTTATTTTAGAAATAGCTTCAGCTAATTAAAACCAAAAGCAAACAGACTGGAGGAATTTTGAGCTCTGGCCCTGAGTTTTATCTCTGGGTGGTCTAGGCATGCAAAGACTTAACAAGTTAGGGCCTCACTTTATCCTTTAGAAAACTGGGACAGTGGTCCAGCAGTTACGTTGTTTTATGAATCAGTGTCATAGTTTCTGCCATGTTCCAGGGGACTTTGCTAGGATAATGCGTTCTCTCCATATGAGTTATGTTTTATCAAATACCCTGTGGTTCTCTGTCCATTACCTTTCCTACATCTCACATT
This sequence comes from Dolichotis patagonum, assembly GCA_004027295.1. Lineage (NCBI taxonomy): Eukaryota > Metazoa > Chordata > Mammalia > Rodentia > Caviidae > Dolichotis > Dolichotis patagonum. Next base: position 8,219 of record PVJX010049579.1, read on the forward strand.
CTTCCTGTTATCTGACTCTGAATTTAAGTTTTCTACTTCCTTCTAAATCATCACAGGTATCTGTCTTCCTCACCCATCTACCGATCTCTCCCATTCCTACTTTCAACCCTTACTCTGTCTCTCTCTCTGCTTGTCTTAAAAGACTGAAAACTGCTTGGCTTCCCTCCCTTTTCTTACAGTATCTGGAGCCTCTTTGTTGGTCATGTCTTAACCTGTTTTCAGCCTCAGACTAACCCTCCGTAACGCTGAAAAAGATAGATGAGGTCAGACTAGTAGGAAAGGAAGAAAGGGAAAATTTCTTAGCCAGCAAACCATGATAATTCATAAGTGGTTTCCCAAATGAGAACAGATTACATGTGTGTGTTTGCATGTACACACACATGTTCTAGCAAGAACAACGAAACTCTCATAGCACATGTGTGCATTCCTATGTGTTTAAAACTCTTAATATATAAAGAGGACAAAGCATCAGCAATCTCTATCTTTAGATTAGTAGCTGCTGGCACTAGGGTTTCAGGGGCAATCCTTTTATTCTCCTGGCTCCTCCAGCAGTTTGTTACCTTGCCAACTGGTATGTTGGAGTTTAAGCTGCACCGGTCTTTGCAGGCTGAGAATGAGGAAGAGAATGTTGGTGGCTGATACTAACAAGGTCCCTGGAGTAATTTATTAGTCTCTGGTCTCCTTTTATTTGACAGAAGATGGAATGGAAAATGTTCATTCCTCCTGATAAGAGACACATATTTAATAGTTTATATATTCCAACCTGATTCATCCCCATCCCAGCTGTTCCTACACCCACTGGTTCTGACTTAAGCCATGTGAAAACCTTTGCAACGGCCCGAGTTCCTTTCTAGTTGTCATTCTTGTTCTTGTTTGCCTTTTTGCCAATTTTCTTGGGGAAGGAGTTATAGCCAGAGCTTCCACATCCTTTCCTCCAGTCCCTTTATAATCCAATTTTCTCTCTCATCTTCTACCAAGAACCTCTTTAAAAGTTCACCCATGACAAGCCATAGCTCAATGACTTTATCTTTGTTCTCATTTTCTTTGACTGCCCTTAGCAGTAGCCTGGCTCTCCTCCCATCTCTACACAGTAGCCCCTTTGTTTGTACCTTCTTTCTACTCCAGCCTCTACATCTAGGCCCCTCATCACTACGTCTTAGCTTTCTGTCTTCTCTTTCCCAGGGTCTCTGTGGTCTCATAGCTCTAAGGACCATCTCTAAACTTCATCATCACCATCCCCAGCAACTTTGGAAAAGGCCCAAGAGCCTGTAGGAATGTTCTTCAAACTACAGACTGTACCACATGTCTAGAGGCAGCAAGCAGGGCAGGAAGGAATGGGGAGCTGGGTTTCTCATGACCCAAAGCTGAGAAATTCACACTTGATCAGTGGAAAATGTCTGCTTTTTAAATTTTAATGTATATACCAATCACTTGAGGATCTTGTTAAAATGCAGGTTCATTGGGTCTGGAGTGGGCTCTGAGGTTGTGCATTTCTCCTAAGCTCCCAGATGGTAATACATCATCCTTAAAGAAGCAAGGGATGCAACCACACTTACCTACTGACAGATTTGGGGGGATTTTCTGTGTTGCTTTTGCTTCTGTCTAGAATGTGATCACCACGAGGGCTAGGATTCTGTTGCTTGCATCTTTGTATTCCTGATGGATGAGCTTCTTCTGAGTGCCACTATAAATATTTCATTAATGGGATCCAGAGCTGAACTGTTTGTAAAATAATTTTTTGGCTTTGCTTTACAAATATTAATTTATCTTCTAATTGCAAATGTGAGGTAAATGGACACTTTAATTTGAAAAAAAAAAACACCTATACATAGAAACCAAGAAAGATGAGTGACTTTCCAAATAGCGGGTCACTTTTTCAAACTCAAGTCTTCCTACTCTTGCTCAGAGGGATCTCAGGAAACCAGAGGAGGAGTGAATTTGAACACTGCTTTTGCTTGGGTCCTTGCTTAACCATTCAAGATGATGTACCACTCACCCTCTGCACCTCATTGATTCTTTCCTGCCTCAGTAGAGACTCTTCCCATCTCTGTCTCCATTTTTCCACCGGGCATTCAGCAGCTCCCGAGGAGGAGCTGCAAACTCCATGTTAGGAGGCCAGATGCCTGATGCTGAGGTGACTGAAAGGTTGGGAAGCAGACAGCTGGGCCAGCCCACACTCCAGAAATGCCCAGGCACATCTTTACAGCTGTTCCCAGCAGCATGGACTAGAAGCACCTTTTAAAAGACGTGAAGATAAAGTAGGATAGGGGGAGAAACCCACAGAAATTATAGAGCAGTAAGCATCCTGGCATAGCATCCCATGTATCTCAGCTCAGCTTCTGAAACACAGTCCTTGCTTTTAGTGATTTCTCCATGGCCATAAAAATAAAAGCCATTCCAGTCTCTAAAGTAGGTCATACTGGGGGGGGTAATGAGAGCGGGAGGGAGGGAGAGAGGCACAAGCTGATAAATGCAGATGCCAAGGCACTTTCACCCCTTTCCAAACCAAAAATAAAACTTGGAAATTGAAGAATATGAGAACTATAGCATGAGAAATGCTAAGGAGACAAAAGTGGGTGGGTGTTTTTGCCCTAATTCACTTGTCCACAGTTGACCTTGACCCGGTAACATTTCCTCCTGATCACAGCCCACCCTTCTCCCATCACCTCACAAGTGTGGAGAGTTTACTTCCCGGTCACCTCTGTTGCCTGATGCCAAATAACTGTTCTCTCCCATTTCTAGTAACTCACTGTAAAAGTCTCTATTTGTCAAGCAAAGACTAGCG
>PVJX010049580.1:0-11011 GCA_004027295.1 Dolichotis patagonum
ATATTATTGTATGTGAAGCCATGCTCAACTATTACAAAGAAAGAGACATTATGGTAGCTACTGTTAATATCCAGTTGTCTTGTTGTAAAGTGCTGTGTTAGCTTACATTGTTCTGTTCTGATTTGCTTTGTTCTGTCCTCTTTTGTTTTATTCTCTTAAAAAAAAAGCATTTTATATTCCTCAAAATTGACCATATTTGATATTACAATTAATTTTTATTCATATATTTTATGTAACAATAATATTGCTACCTGTCATCACAAATAAGATTTTCATGAAAGACAACTATGCATTTCTGCATAAAAAATTTTAATGAGCAGTATGGCATTGCACTATTTTTTTTACATTTTTTCACTTTTTTCCCATGTCTGCATTAGTAGATGATAGCTATCTTTTATTGTATTTTCTTAGGTCAATGTATTCAGTCTGTTACAATAGATTGTTTGGTATATTATTTGGTAGATTATCTATTGTTTGGTACAATAGATTGTTAAAGTATATAAAGAAAATACAGCCTTATATAAAAATAGTTGGAAAAGGGGAGTATAGTAATAGTCTGTCCAAATAAATATGAATATTATTTTTGATATTCTACTGAAACCTGGAAAATGGTAATTTCTTAAAAATAAAATCTGATTTGTAAATTTGAAAGCATACATAGAAATATTTTGTATTCCAGAACATGGAAAACTGTCGGTGTTTCTTACCTTTGGAATTTATCCATGCCTGATAGATTCTGGAAGGTATGTATTCATCATTAGGAACAGATAAGCAGACTTCTATCTGCAAATAGTCCAAGGTTTACCTATTACATATTACTGATAAAATCACATTTGTTGATCTCACCACTGTTGCTTGCATCACTGTAACAAATTCCTGAAATACTCAGTCTGTGAAAAGTTTGATTTCAGCTCAGAGTTCCAGAGGTTTCAGCCCACGCCCAGTTGGCCTCATTGCTTTTGAGCCTGTAGCGAGGCAGTGCAACCACGGCCAGGACTGTTCCTGTGAGAGAAAAACTGTTTACATGATAGCCCAGCAGGGAGAGAGGAAGAGAAGAGGCAAGGGTACCAATAATCTCCTGCAGAGACTTCCTCCATAACCTGAAGACTTCTCTCTAGCCCTTACCTCACAGAAACTCCTTACCCCATCGTCTCGCCAAGTTGGGCACAAAACCTCTCACACCTAAGCTTCTGGGGCACTTTCCAGACCCAGTTTTATAGAAGCCAGCAATCTCACCAGAAAGTCTATATTTGGAGGCAGTCAAAGTCTCTGTAATAGAATCAAGCTATTTTAGTTACTATTCTTTCAATGTGTACACGAATTCAACATTACGTGATACCACATTCATGTGTGTGACTTTTTTGTGTAACCATTAAGATTTTTCAAAACAATTTAAAATTCTTTTGAATTTTATCAACAATAAATATTGTCCATTGCTTTCCTTAGAATGATACTTTATTTCACTAATTTTTTAATAAAAATCCAGAACATTTAGCTCTGAAAGGCCATAGTTTGTCAGTTATGCTTTCAAATAAAAATGGCAGCCAGTGGAAAAAAGCGTGACTCAAGAGTCATCCGAGAGTTTTCCCACAGGAGGCCCAATCACTTATCATTTGCAGGGGAAGTGTTCATGAGTGCCTCCCATTTTGTCACACAGAATATTAAAAAGATGTTTACTCAAATATCTAGATTTAAGAGGATTAATCATTTAGACTGCTTAACCAAGACATTCTCAAGTGAACTAGTAATTTCTTGCATTGCAGTATGTATAGTGGATGAGAGTGTGTCAACAGCTTTACTCACTTTGCTTTTTATCACTAGTGCAAACAAATGTCAACACACGAAAAGGGCAAGTAAGACTGCAATATTATTATCGAAACAGCTTTGCCCTGCTGCAAATGTTCTAGAGACAATCTGAAGTCTGCAAGTCATACCATTGGATTGCTAGATTATAAGAAAGTCTTGGGATGACTAAGAAATGACTTTAGGATAAGTAAAAGTAAAATGTGAGAGGCGGTATTTTCTACAGTCAACAGATCATGTGATACTTTAAATTTTTCCATAGCCTTGAATTTTTGATGCTCTGACTTTTAAAATACTCTATAAACAAGGATCATTGGATTGTTCCTTTCAAATATGTATCTTTTTTGTTGTTTTGTATCTAAGTTATCAGCAAATGTCTCCAAAATATTGTATGTCATAGTGCAAAAGTGTTCACCTGTCAGGTGACTTACTATTGGAAATCACCAGCACTTTATCATTAAGGTTTATAGTACACATTTAAAATGCCCATTTTGTAATGATTAATCCTTTTATTACCATCTTAATTAACATTTTGTTGGACAATGAATGTTAAATGATAACAAATGCATTTATCACATCTAAGTAATGTGTGCATTTTCATTCAAACTATAAATACAGTAAAATCATAAGAACCTCTTTATGGGATTGAACCAGATTTCTATCTCTAGAATCAACCTCTGGTAATGAACATAGCACATTGGACATTGTCATCTCTTTCTTTGAGGAGCTTCCCTTCTCTCATTCCACATTATGTTCATTCACAATAGAAAAGAACACAAAAGCTAGAAAACAACATGCATACAATGCAGTGAAAGCCAGAGTTCTTTCCTGGGGTGTTAGGACTGTTCTAGAGGAAAGAATCTTTCTTGAGAGCTGCCAGCATTCCTTCCCTAGAGCCAAAGGTGGGCCCATGCAGGAGAGGAGACCCAACAAAGGGAAATAAAAGGAAGGATATTGCCTGCATTGGTGTACACTCTACCATCTGAAGTGACATCCACGGCTGCCCCTAAGTCAGTAAACCAATAAGATCTCAGTAGGGTTCCTCACATAGCAATCGGGAAGTTGTGATGCACCCTTCTTGAAGACGGGTAGTATTTTCTTTCCCTGAAATTCTACTTTTTTTGTGTGTCTTAGGAGTTTTTTAATCTGTTTTCATGAGCAAAAGTGAGGTAGGTTATGAAAGAATCGGTAGGTGGGTGGATGTTAATTTTGTCATGGTAGTCTGGTGTTGTTAAAAAAAAAAACCAAGGAAAAAGGAAAATGAAACAAGACTAGACTAAACAAAATTAGAATAGGAGAAAAGCACTGGCCTGACTTGTTGCTTAGTGGGTTAAAAGCATCTTTTAATGTAAAGGTCTGCAGGCTTTACAGAATTTTTTAAATATTCTCACTTTTTCATGATTACTTGTGCAACCAGCTTTTTAAATTATTTTTGAGTTGATTTTGATAATTCACATCTTTCAAGAATAATTTCTTTTAAAGTCTTTGCATATAAATTAGCTATGTTGGTATTTCAGCTTTCTCATTCATAATAATGCATTTTTCTCTATTTTTCTTCATTAAAAGAACTAGTGACATTTGAGAATTCTCATTTGTTATCATTAATTATAAAAATACTGAGTGCATTTAATAATTCTGTCATTTTCTTCAAATTCGTTAATTCTTACACTTATGGTCATTAATTTCTCTAGCCTTGCTAAGTTTAATTTGTGGGATTTGTTCAGTTTCTTTGAAGTTCATGATTAATCCTTTCATCTGCATTTGACTCCCTCCCCTGAGAGTCACCGTCTTTGACTTCTTAGGGTCTCGTGTGACTTGGTCTACAAGTATTCCATTAATAATTTTCCAACTTTTTCTTTTAATACAAAAAATAAGTTCTTTCTGCTGGAATAAGAAATACTTTCCTCACTATTTTTTCCTGTAGTTATGCAGAAGGAGCATTTCCTATTTTCTTTCAGAAATATATTCAGCCCAGGACAAACCTCAGCAGTAACATAGGCAGATCCAACTTTATGCAATCAGGAAAACACAAGCAGAAGCTAGCTTGGGGCTAAGAAGGAAAGCAGAAAAGCTAAGCCCCTTGGCAAAATAGCTTACATCACCTTATTTTGGGCTCTGGGTTTAATCCTATGCAGTTTATTGGATTAAACTTCCATTAATCTCCCTTTACCACTGAAATTGCCAAAATCCCCAAACTTGTTAATGAAAAAACTTACACAAACACAAAGAAAATCAAGGACCTGTCGAAGGGCAAACTATTTATATAAGAATTTACTATAATGCAAATTGATGATTCCAGAGAGGCACAGAAAGGAGAAAAAAACAGCTTATGGTTTTAGCTAGTAAAGGAGAATATTTATAATAGCTATGATTTTTTTCCAATGAAATCATGAAGGTGATAGATTTCTAATATGATTTTAAGGTTCCCTCAGACTTCCAGAAGGGAAGATCAAAGTGTTTTAAGATATTATACTATTGTCTATGCTCTGAAATAATTATTATCAAAATCAAAAAAGGAAGTTTTTGTCAGTTAAGATTGTTAAATCATGGGAGATGATTTCCAAGGAGCCACTTCCAGATTATTGTATTATTAATAATACAAGGATTAAAATGTTCCCCGAAGGCCCCTGACAAGATAGAACATAACTGCTCCAAAAGAGCTATTGTAGTCTAGGCTGCTGGTGATTCCGTGATAGTTGGAACCCCCGCCGCAGGGACGGGCAGCCAGAGAGAAGAACCAGGACGGGATTGCCTTTCCTTTGTCATTGCAAGGGTAGGAGCTGTTAATCTGTTCTTGTTTTCTGTTTTAAATAAAGAAAGGAAATTATTCCCTGGAAAAGTTTCTATTTACCCTCTGAACTCTCCCATGATTCTAGCTGAACAAAACCCGGACCATCCTGGAGTACTGAGCAGCTGCTCTCAGCTACCCCGGGGTAAAGAACTGCATTTCAGAGATTAATTTAAGTAATTTCCCTAGAAACAAAGAATAAAACTCAAGAGAGAAGTTATGTTACTTTACAAGGACTAGATGAGCTGAGTAATTTTGTACCCAACTCTCTTTACTAACAAGCAAATCCTAGACTTCTAGCTAAGGGTGGGTCTTGGTAATATTTTCATGGTGTGTTTGCATAATTCACTTGATTCTCACAAAGTTACTATTCCCATTACAGAGGTAAGAAATCAGGATTCCTAAAGTTAAACGAGTTGTTGAAAGCCTTTTTGACTTTGTTGGTGCTAAGACCAACACTAGGCCTACACACACTGAAGCAAATGGTCCTTTCACTGGCGTCTAAATGGCAGAACCAGACAGATGAGGAGCAAAGAAGAAAGCAAGCCAGCTAGCTGGAAGCCTTTCCCACATTAGTCTAAAGGAAACAGGGCTTTACCTTGGTCTTCTTCATCTACCCTTCAAGTTCACTGAATCTTTCTTCCAGCCCCGGATTATTTTTCTTTCCAATTAAAAGAACACCTCTGTAAAGCACACTTATTTTGCTTTAGTTTAAGCTTCTCGCTCAATCTGAGTCTATCTGAAGAATAACTCAGCATTCACTGAGTATTTGTTATGCTGGGCATTGTTCTAAACACTTGGTGTGTGTAGTATCCATTTCACTCTCCCAAGAATCTGTGTGATAAGGTGCTTTTATTAGCCACATTTTAAAGGTTAGAAAACCAAGGCAAAAATGTTGCATGACTTATGAAGGTCGCACAGATAAAGTGGTAAAACTAAGATGTGAACTTTAATCAGACCTCGGCTAGTTCAGCACATCTAATTTCTTCAGTTTTGAAGGTTATGGGGTGCATTTATGAATAAAAGAAGGAAGAGTGAAAAGGAAAGATAAGGAGTTAGAGAACCACAAGGTTAAGTGGAGACCAAAAGAATAGCATTGTTTAATCCAATTATTTATGAAAACTACTAGGGAGTTTGGAAAATAAATCTTATGTCTAATATTTTCCCACTACTTTAACATAATCACCCTTTTATTTATATAGTTTTTGTCTAGTCTTCAGATATTGAAATCAGGATTCAATCTATCAAAGATAAAATCACCTTCCTATTATCTAAAAGGGAAAAGAAATCATGGGAACCTTAATTTTCTTTTAAGGGGAACAAAAAAGTTTTTAAATTAATATGGAGTTAATTTGCCCAAGTGATGAAACAATAAGTTAATTACCATCATCTAAAAGCAAAACAGCCTAGTGGTAGGAGGCAATACGGGGTGTATTTTGAAAGCTTAGCAGCTGAATATACTAAGGCATATTTTTTTCCTCGCTTCAGAAAAGACCACATCTTTATTCAATTTAATTATTTGTCTGTAGTTGGAAACATCAAACACGCATCAACCTTACTTGCCCTGTTTCCAAAGGAAGGAAAGAGCATTTCCAGAGCAAAGAAGCGTTTCCAGAGCAAGCACAATGCTGACGTCCAGAAGCCCCCACACCAGGGAGTCCACACAATCAAGAAAATCAGCATAAGTGCGGAAAGTCACATAGTAGAAGTCCTAACTGAGAGCAGGTAAGATGATGGAAGGATGAAACCACAGCAAAGTCACATAGTTAGGAAAAATCTACATGCTGGTTCAGTCACTAGAGTTCCAGGTACCTCTGCATTCCCAGTGATGTTCTTCCCAGGAATCCTTTCTGGCTTCCAGATTCGGTCCCTGTGTAATGTGTATCTTGCACCCTCCCCACCCGCTTAGTTCTGAACCCAACCTAGGCAGCTGTTTGAATGTTCATGCACACACACATGCCCATGCACACACCATACTCTAAAATCATTTTTGAGCAGCACACACCCGCTTTACTCCAAAATAAAACCTAGTCGGAAAATAATCAGCCTTGAAAACTACAGATCAAATATAAACAGGTAGGCATAATCAGCCTACCCAGCCTCACCCACCTTAAAGAGCTCCCACCCAGCAAAAGAGAAAAGCGATGGTAAGAAAGGCAAGGACAGGCTGACTGGGCTGGCACTTTTGATCTCTGGTTTTCAAGGCTGATTATTTTTTGGCTGGGTCTCATGTTCAAGGGAACACAGCACTACTGAAGCCTTGGAGAAACCAGGATTTACTTCCTAGAAATTAATCTAAAAGTTCTTCAGCACCCAAGCATGCGGTTTTGTCATCTACTCTCCCCTGAGCTCGTGCTTAACATTCTGAGGAGTAGCTAAGCAGTCACATTGTTCCTCTGTGTAAGGGGCACTGTACAGAGTCCAGAATAATTACTGGGCTACACTCTCAGCAAGCATGACTCCCACCTTGTGATTATTATTACCATTGCTGTCACACTGTTGCCTAGTTGTTCTCCTATTACACTGAATCATCTTTGTTTCTGACTTTCAAATGTCAGAAGGACACCAGAGTTCAGTATTCTGACTTCATCAGCTTTTTATTATATTGTATTTCTACATACTCTTATCAGGACCTTAAATGACAAACACAATCTTGACTTTCAAATTTTAAATCTTCCCCCTACCCATAGACTCTTATATCCAGTTGTGTCAAATGGTCATCAAAACTGCAATAAATCCAAAAAAGCATACTTAACTGCTACTATTCATTCCCCAAACTGGTTTTACTAGGTTTGTCCATCCCAGTAAAAGCAGCATCATTCACGCTATTGTTCAGGTTAAGTCGTAGAAGTCCTATATAACTCCTTTTTTTCGCTCAAACTTTATCCAATTAATCAGCAAATCCAGTTTATTCAGTCACCAGGACACATGGCACATACAGTCACTTATCCCTGTTTCTAGTCCCGAAAGAATTATCCTCATCTTTCTCCTGGACCCTCCTATCCATTCCTGTTCTCTTTCCTCTATAGTCCAATACACACAAAGGCTACAGTGGTCTTTTCAAAATAGAAATGACACATTCCCCTCTTTCTGGATACACTTCAAAGACATCATTCTACACAAAATAATACCCAGCATGCTTACCACCTCTTGATGGCCATATGTGCCCTTCCTTCTACAAACAGACCCTTCTTTCTTTATGGGAGACAATTATCTAGGAGTTTCTTATATTTCTGCAGGACTTGCATGTGAGGCACTTACTATACTTTATTACATATTATCTCTGGAAAGTTACTTGTACAAAAGGCATGGTGGTTCACTTCTGTAGCCCTAGAGCCCTGGGAGCTGAGGCAGGAGAATCACAAGTTTGAACAGAGCCTAGGCAACGTACTGAATTAGGAAGACCGGGTGTCAAGGCAAAAATTTAAAAAGTCTGGGAATATAGTGGTCCTTGTTACTTTTCTTGTTGCTGAGACAAAATACTTGATCTCCAAAGTTAAAGGAGGAAAGGTTGATTTTAATTTACAGTTTGTAGAGGTTTCAATCCGTAATCTACTGGCTCCAAAGCAAGGTGGCATGGCAAAGGGCATCAGAGAGGAGAAACAGCAGCGCATGGCATGAAAGGTAGAAGGCAGGAGGCAGCAAAAGCAGCAAGGGGCAAGCAACAATAGCAGCCCTTTTCCTGTCCCTTATATTCTATCCAGGCTACCTCCCCTTAGGGTGGGCAGCACTCACGCCCAGGGAAGGTCTTCCCACTATACACACATAGAACTATGGCAAGCCAATCAGTAGACTAATTTAGAAATCACACACCCTTGGTCACAGCATCACCCCCCTGGATCTAGTCACCTTTACAAAGCCCCATTTATGACCCCATAAGGCTTTAGGGGGACATTTAGACACAAGCCATAACAACAGCTTAAGGAAGTGACCCTGGATTCAGTTCTGAGCACCACTACCACCCCCCAAAAAATAGTTATTGGTGAGGTACTGGCTTATCTACCGCTGAAATTAATATGTGCCCTTTGTCTCTGGCCCAGGAGTAAGAATAAGGGTCATTGAATAACACCAGTGAAAATGTCAGAATAAACAACTGCAGAAGCCAGGTCCTTCATAACAACACAATGGTAAAATATATATATCAGATGAATTCAATCAGAACTCTATAGCCAAAAGCTTACATGATCCAAGATAGGACTCACACAAACAACACAGCCAAGTCCCAGAAAAAAACAGCAGGACTTGTAAGGTTTCTTTTTGTGTGCCTTTTTCGCAGTTTTAATTTTTATTGGTGTATGTTCGTAGTACGTAATCATCACATTCTCCCTGCAGAGTTGGTACACGGACATAACACATTTTAATTCTATTTTAATCCCTTATACTCACCACTCCATCTCTTGGTGTTTCCTTCCCATTTGCAAAAGATCTTTCTCACTCCTTCCTATCATCTATTTTTATTCTATTTCTATTTCTATTTGGGGTTTCTAAGATAAACTATGTTACATTTAAGTTTGTGTAGATGATTTACTTCACTTAATATTATGGTCTCAAGGTCAATCTATTTTCCTATGAAAGATTTGAGTTTACCTTTCTCTATGGTAGATTAGTACTCCACTATGTATAGACGCATCGTTCCTTTATCCATTTATCTGTTGATGGAGATATGGGTCTTTTCCAAGATTTAGCTATTATAAATTGTGCAGCTATAAACATGGATATGCGTGTACCACTATCATATGGTATCTTTAACTCTTTGGGGAAGATAACCTAGAAGGGAAATAGCTTGGCTGAATGGAATTTACAGTTTCTGTTTATTGGGAAATCTCCATATGGATTGTGATAATGGTTGTACTAGTTTACATTTCAACCAACAATGTAGAAGGGTTCCTTTTTGCCTTCAACCTCACCAGAATTTGTTATATTTCTTGATGATAGCCAGTCTTCCTGGAAGAAGGCAGACTCTCAGTCTTGTTTTAATTTGCATTTCTCTAATGGTATGTACTCTCGAACATTTTTTCATGTGCATGTTTGGCATTTGCACTTCTTCTTCTCAAAAGTATTTGTTTATCTCACTTGCGCACTCTTTGATTTTTTTAACTCTGGAAGGATGAATACTGTTAAGGTTTTTATACACTGTAGGCAATATTTCTCCTCTGAGGAATAGCTGGCAAATTTTTCCCATTCAACAGGTTGTCTCCTGACTCTATTGGTGGTTTCCTTTGCTATACACAAACATTTTAATTTGATAAGATTCCATTTGTCAACACTTTGTATTTTTTTCTTGTGCAACTGGGGCTCTATAAAATGTCTTTGCCTAAGAGTTTTACTTAATGTATCTTTCAGCAATTTAAGTGTTTATCTCTTATTTTAATTTAGTACATGGTGAGATATACGCATCTAGATTCAGTCTTCTGCATATAGACAACTAGTTTTCCCAGCACCATTTGTTTGAGAAACTATCTTTCTACCAGTGTATGTTTTGACCCCTTTGTCAAAGGTCAGATAGCTTAATATGCCGGGATTTTTTTCTGCATCATCCATTCTCTTTCACTGATCCATGTATATGTTCTTTTTGCAAGTACCATGCTGTTTTTAATCATTGTATCTTTGGAGTATAACCTGAAATTTGTGATTGTGATGCCTTGTGCTTTGTTCTTTTTGCTGAGAATTGCTTTTGTTTTCCTGCTTCTTTCTTGGTCCATATGAATATTGTTTTCTGTAGTTCTATGAGGAATGCTATTAGTATTTTGACTGGAATTCCATTAAAGCTGTGTATTAGTTTTGGAAGCATGATCCTATTAAAAATATTGATTCTGCCTACCAGGAACAGGGACACCTTCCCATTTCCTAAAGTCCTCTTTGATCTCCTTTTTAGAATACTGTAGCTCTCATTTTAGAGGTCTCTCACATCCTTGGTTAGGTCAATTCCTACATATCTAATTTTTCTTGATGTTATTGTGAATATTATGATTTTCTTTAATTTCTTTCAGTGGTTCATTGATATATGGGAAAGCTACTGATTGTTGTGTGTTGATTTTTTATCTCTGCTGTGCTACTGAATTTAGTTATTTCTAGGAGATTTTTGGTGGAACATTTTGAGTCTTTTGTGTAAACGATCATCTGCAAATAATAATGTGGTTTCTTACTTTCCTACGTGTATCTTTTATTTCTTTCTCTTGCCTGTTCTAATGCTTTGAAAATTGTATTGAACAGGGATGTTAATGGTAGACATTCTGTACTTGTTCCTGAATTTAAAGCAAAAGCTTTCATCTTTTCCCCACTTAATATGATGGTGGCCAGTAAGTTGGTCACAAATGGATGTTACCAAATTGAGAGAAGGTTTTTCTATACCTATTTTCTTCAGAGTTTTTGTCACTAATTGATGTTAGGTTTTGTGAAAGGATTTTTCTGCATTGAGAT
>PVJX010049581.1:0-11019 GCA_004027295.1 Dolichotis patagonum
GTGATGTTCCCCCTGGGCATCATGAGTTAACAATATGTCATTTTTCGGTGACAATACAGAATTGTGATATCATCGTGGGGCACTGTGATGTCACAATGGTCCTGGTGATATCACAGTGGGCAATTGTGATGTCAGAGTGGGCAATCATGATGTCACAAAGGAAATTTTAATGTCATAATGTGAATTGTGAGGTTAAAACTGAACACATGGCACAATTGGGCATTATGATGACACAAATGCATAGAATGATGTTATAATGTGATAGCATGATGTCATATCCATCATTGTGATGTCACAATTGTCAATTGTGATGTTGTAAGATAATTTAAATGTCATGATGAGAATTGAGAGATCTGAATTGTGAATTGTGATGTCACATTGGCAGTATATGAGTTCACAATAGGGGGTCATCATGTCACAGTAGGAAATGGCGATGTCACAGCAGGAAAAGGAAAAGAAATTAAGGAAAAGGACAGAAATATCTAACTGGAATCTGGCTTTTTGTGTGTGTGAGCCTAGTATTAAAAGAAATAGATAAAAAAATTAAAATTTTTAAACTATCTTGAGACTGGAAAAGATTTCTTAAGTGCCTGAAAAAGCAAATTTTACCCAAGTAAACTCATTTGTTAGCAGAAACAAATTGAAACATAAATCTTAGAACTCTGAATCCAGTACTTTTTGTGGGCCTGGAGCTGCATGAAGGGTTATAAAATGCCTTCGTAGATCTTCTAATCATAATTAAGGTAAACATAGGTGGTGATGGGGCACTATTGGAGCATTTTCTGATCAAAATGGAAATTATGACCTAATGATGTGGCTTTATAAAGTCAGAATGGGGGAAGAGTGAGATCCTAATGGGGGTTTCCTGATGGCACTGCAGAGAATTTTGATGTCATAATGGGATATTTGATATGAGAATAGGGACTTTGTAGACACAGTGGGGTATATTGACAGCATAAAGGAATGCCATGATAGCATAATGAGGACACTGAGATGATAATGAGGCCAATGTGAGATGATAATGGGGAATTGTGTAGTAACAGTGAAAAACAAGCATCCTGGGGTACAGTGGAATCACAATAGGGATCTGTGATGTCATAGTGGAGTGTTATTCTGTCACAAGGATGCATCTACTGTTATCACTGGAGAACTGTGTTTTGACAAGGGCTTATACTCATGCTCTAATGGATGATTATGATATCATGATGGGGAATTCTTAAGTCATATGGAGAAATATAATGTTACAATGGGGTGCTGTGATTCCACAATAGGATGTGTGAAGTCACAATGAGGCA
The DNA here is from genome assembly GCA_004027295.1 of Dolichotis patagonum. Classification (NCBI taxonomy): domain Eukaryota; kingdom Metazoa; phylum Chordata; class Mammalia; order Rodentia; family Caviidae; genus Dolichotis; species Dolichotis patagonum. The sequence goes on from PVJX010049581.1 coordinate 1,296, forward strand.
TGATAATTGCACAATGGAATATTTTGATGCCCTATTTGGTAGAGTGATGTTATAATGTGCAAGTATGTTGTCACAGTGGGGAATTGTGGTATCATAAAGGTTGATTGTGCTGCTCTAATGAGGGCACTGTGAGGTCATAATAGGGTAATTTTGATGTCACACCCGAAATGATGATGTCATAATGGGCCAATCTAGTGTCACCACAGGGCACCTTGAGGTGAACGTGAATCATTACCCTGTGAGAAAGGGTAAATGTGATGGAATAATGGGGACTGTGATGTCACAATGGGTACTTGTGTCATTTTGTGCATAATGATGTCAGAAAAGAAAACTTTAACATCCATAGAGAATTCTCCGTTCATAATGGGGTATTGACAAGTCATGATGAGGGTATCATCAAGTCAACATAGGGCAGTGTGCTGTCACAACCGGGTACTGTAATGCCATAATGTGGAACTATGATGTCATAATATGTCGCTATGATGTCACTGTTGGGAATTGTGATGTCATAAAGGTTAATTGTGCTGTTATAATTAGGCAACATTTGCTCATAAATTAGGAGTAGTTTTGCTAAAATAGGGAATTCTGATGTTCCAACTGTGCATCATGAGGTAACAATATGTCATTATTGGGTGACAATACCACGTTGTGATATCATCCTTGGTCACTGTGATGTTACAATTGTTCTGGTGATATCACAGTGTCCAATTGTGATATCACAGTGGGCAATCATGATATATCAAAGGAAAATTGCAATGTCATACTGGGAGTTGCGAGGTCACAATAGAACACACGTCATAACAGTGCATTATGATGTCACAAAGGCACAGCATGATGCCAAAATGTGATACCATGTTGTCATATCCATCAATGTGGTGTCACAATTGGCAATTGTGATATTGTAAGATAATTTAAATGTAATGATGAGAACTGTGAGATCTTACTTGTGAATTGTGATGTCACATTGGCAGTATACGAGGTAAAAAGAGGGTGTTATGATGTCATAGTAGGACATGGTGATGTCACATCAGGAGTAGTAAAAGAAAGGAAAGGAAGGAAAACGAAAAAAATATCATATTTACATCTGGTTTTGTGTGTGTAACCTAGTATTAAAAGAAATAGATAAAAAATTACAGTTCTTCCAATATATTGAGACTGGAAAAGAGTTCTCAAATGCCTGGAAAAGCAAATGTTACATTCAAGTGCAGGCATTTTTTAGCAGAAATAATTTGAAACAAAAATCTTAGAACTCTGAATCCAGTACTTTTTTAGGGCTTGGAGCAGTATGAAATGTAGAAGAGTGCCTTGGAAGATCTTCTAATCATAATTAAGGTAAACATAGGTTGTGATGGGACCCTAATGGAGCATTATGTGATCAAAATGGAAATTATGAGCTACTGATGTCGCTTTATAAAGTCAGAATGGGGGAAGCGTGAGATCCTAATGGGGGCATCCTGATGGCACAGGAGGAAATTGTGATGTCATGATGGGATATTTTATATCACAATAGGGAATTTGGAGGTCACAGTGGGGCATAGTGACAGCATAAAGGAATGGCATGGTACCATAATGAGGACACTGATATTGCTACCGAGGGCAATGTGAGATCACCATGGGGCATTGTGAAGTATTGTGAAGTAACAGTGAAAAGTGTCTCATCATGGGGTACAGTGGTGTCACAATAGGGTGCTGTGATGTCACAGTGGAGTGTTGTTCTGTCATAATCATGTATCTATTCTTTTCACTGGAGAACTGTGATATCACTAGGGTTTATTGTGATGTTGTAATGGGTCATTAGGACATCATGAATGGGAATTCTTAAGTGATATGGAGAACTATGATTTCGCAATGGGGTGGTGTGACACCACAATAGGATGTGTGAAGACACAATAAGGCATGATGATGTCACAATGAGATATTTTGAGGCCACATTTAGTACAGTGATGTCATAATATGCATCTATGTCGTCACAGTGGGGAATTGTGGTATCATAAAGGTTGATTGTGCTGCTCTAATGAGGGCAATGTGAGGTCAAAATAGGGCAATTGTAGCGTCACACTGGAAAAGAGGCTGTCCCAATGGGCCAAGGTAGTTTCACCACAGTGCAACTTGAGGTGAAAGTGAATCATTATCCTGTGAAAAAGGGGAATTGTGATGGAATAATGGGGACTGTGATGTCACAATGGGCACTTGTGTCACTTTGGGCAGTGGTGATATCACAAAAGAAAACTGTAAAATCCATAGGGAATTCTCTGGTCATAATGGGGAATTGAAAAATCATGATGAGTGTATCATCAAGCCAACATAGGGCAGTGTGCTGTCACAACGGGGTACTGCAATGCCATAATGTGGAACTATTATGTAATAACATGTCACTGTGATGTCACAGTTGGGAATTGTGACGTCATAAAGGTTAATTGTGCTGTTATAAATGGGCAACATGTGCTCATAATTTAGGAGTAGTTTTGCTAAACTAGGGAATTGTGATGTTCCAACTGGGCATCATGTGGTAACAACATGGCATTATTGGGTGATAATACAACATTGTGATATCATACTGGGTCACTGTGATGTTACAATTGTACTGGTGATATCACAGTGGGCAATTGTGATATCACAGTGGGCAATCATTCTATCTCAAAATAAAATTGTAATGTCATACTGGGAGTTGTTCGGTCACAATAGAACACATGTCATAATACTGCATTATGATGTCACAAAGGCATAGCATGATGCCAAAATGTGATACCATGATGTCATATCCATCATTGTGGTGTCACAATTGGCAATTGTGAGATTGTAAGATAGTTTACATGTCATGATGAGAATTGTGGGATCTTATTTGTGAATTTTGATGTCACATTGGCAGTATACGAGGTCACAATAGGGTGTTATGATGTCACAGTAGGATATGGTGATGACACAGCAGGAGTAGTAAAAGAAAGGAAAGGAATGAAAAGGAAAAAAATATCAAACTTACATCTGGTTTTGTGTGTGTAACCTAGTATTAAAAGAAATAGATAAAAAATTACAACTCTTCCAATATATAGAGACTGCAAAAGATTTCTTAATTGCCTGAAAAACCAAATGTTACGTTCAAGTAAACTCATTTGTTAGCAGATAAAAATTGAAACATAAATCTTAGAACGCTGAATCCAGTACTTTTTTTGGGCCTGGAGCTGTATGAAGGCTTATACGGTGCCTTCGTAGATCTTCTAATCATAATTAAGGTCGACATTGGTTGTGATGGGGCACTATTGGAGCATTATGTGATCAAAATGGAAATTATGAAGTAATGATGTGGCTTTATAAAGTCAGAATGGGGGAAGAGTGAGATCCTAAAGGGGGTTTCCTGATGGCACTGCAGAGAATTTTGATGTCATAATGGGATATTTGATGTCACAATAGGGACTTTGGAGGTCACAGTGGGGAATAGTGACCGCATAATGCAATGCCATGATACCATAATGAGGACACTGAGATGATAACGAGGAAAATGTGAGATCATAAGGTGGAATTGTGAAGTAACAGTGAAAAATATGCATCCTTGGGTACAGAGGTATCACAGTAGGGAGCTGTGATGCCACAGTGGAGTGTTGTTCTGTCACAAGGATGCATCTAATATTATCACTCGAGAAATGTGTTTTGACAAGGGTTTATGGTCATGCTGTAATGGATGATTATGATATCATGATGGCGAATTCTGAAGTCATATAGAGAACTATGTTGTCACAATGGGGTGCTGTGATTCCACAATAGGATGTGTGAAGTCACAATGAGGCATGATGATTCCACAATGGAATATTTTGATGCCATATTTGGTACAGTGATGTCACAATGTGCAACTATGTTGTCACAGTGGGGAATTGTGGTATCATAAAGTTTGATTGTGCTGCTCTAATGAGGCCACTGTGAGGTCATAATAGGGTAATTGTGATGCCACACCAGAAATGATGATGTCACCATGGGCCAAGCTAGTGTCACACAGGGCACCTTGAGGAGAAAGAGAATCATTACGCTGTGAAAAAGGGGAATTGTGATAAAATAATCTGGAATTATGATGTCATAACATGTCACTGTGATGTTGCAATTGGGAATTGTGATGTCATAAAGGTTAATTGTGCTGCTATAATTGGGCAACATGAGCTCATCATTGGGGAGTTGTTTTGTTATCATGGGGAATGGTGATGTTCCAACTGAGCATCATGAGTTCACAAAATGGCACTGTAGGGTGACAATACAACATTGTGATATCTTAGTGGGGCACTGTGGTGTCACAATGGTCCTGGTGATATCACAGTGGGCAATTGTGATGTCACCAAGGGAAATAGTAAACTCAAAAGGAGAGTTGTGAGGTTACAATAGAACAAATGTCACAGTAGGGCATTATAATGTTGCAAAGGCCAGGCATGATGCTATAATGTGATACCGTGATGTCATATCCATAATTATGGTGTCATAATTGGCAATTGTGATTCTGTAAGATAATTTAAATCTCATGATGAGAATTGTGAGATCTTTATTGTGAATTGTGATGTCACGTTGGAAGCATATCAGGTCACAATAGGTCATTATGACGTCACAGTAGGACATTGTGATGTCACAGCAGGAATAGGAAAAGAAAGGAAAGGAAGGAAAAGGAAAAAAATATCAAACTGGCATCTGGTTTTGTGTGTGTGTGAAACAAGTATTAAAAGACATAGATAAATATATTACAATTCTTCCAATATCTTGAGACTGGAAAAGAGTTCTTAAATGCCTGAAAAAGCCAATGTTACATTCAAGTGAAGGCATTTGTTAGCAGAAACAAGCTGAAACATAAATCTTAGAACTCTCAATGCAGTAGTTTTTCTGGGCCTGGAACTGTATGAAGTGTAGCAGGGTCCCTTGAAAGAGCTTCTAATCATAATTAAGGTAAACATAGGTTGTGATGGGGCCCTAATGGAGCACTATCTGATCAAAATGGAAATTATGAGCCAATGATGTGGCTTTATAAAGTCAGAATAGGGGATGTGTGAGATCCTAATGGGGGTATTCTGATGGCACAGCAGAGAATTGTGATGTCATAGTGGGATTTTTGATATCACAATAGGGAATTTGCAGGTCACAGTGGGGCATACTGACTGCATAATGGAATGGCATGATAGCATGATTAGCACACTGAGACGATAATGAGGGCAATGCGAGAACATAATGGGGAATTGGAAGTAAACGTGAAAAGTATGTCTCCAGGGGTACAGTGGTATCACAAAAGGATACTGTGATGTCACAGTGGAGTGTTGTTGTGCCACAATGATGCATCTACTGCTATCACTGAAGAAATGTAATGTCACATGGGTTAATTTTGATGCTGTAATGGATGATTATGATATCATGATGGAGAATTCTGAAGTCATATGGATCACTATGATGTCACAACGCGGACGTGTGATACCAAATTAGGAAGTGTGAAGTCACCATAAGGAATAATGATGTCACAACTGGATATTTTGATGCCATATTTGCAACAGTGATGTCGTAACGTGCAACTATGTTGTCACGGTGGGGTATTGTAGTAACATAAATGTTGATTGTGTTGCTCTAGTGAGGGCAATGTGAGGTCATAATAGGGTAATTGTGGTGTCACACTGGAAATGATGTTATCACAGTGGGCCAAGCTATTGTCACCCCACCTTGATGTGACAGTGAAACATTACCCTGTGAAAAAGGGGAATTTTGATGCCATAATGTGGACTCTGATGTCATCATGGGCACTTGTGCCACACTGGGAGGTTATCATGCCCCAAAAGAAAACTGTAACATCAATGGGGAATTATCTGGTCATAATGGGGAATTGACAATTCATGAGAAGGGTATCATAATGTCAAAATAGGGCAGCGTGGTGTCAAAATTGGGTATTGTAATGCCATAATGTGGAACTATGATGCCATAACATGTCACTGTGGTGTTGCAATTGGGAATTGTGATGTCAAAAAGATTAATGATGCTGCTATAAATAGGCAACATGAGCTCATAATTGGGGAGTAGATTGCCCATCATGGGGAATGGTGATATTCCATTTGGGCAGCATGAGGTCACAATATGGCATTATTGGGTGACCATACAACATTGTGATATCATGGTGGGCCACTGTTATGTCACAATGGTCCTGGTGATATCACAGAGGGCAAATGTGATGTCACAGTAGGAAATCATGAGGTCACAAAAGAAAATTGTAATGTCATAATGGGAGTTGCGAGGTCACAAGTGAACACATGTCACCATAGGGCACTATGATGTCACAAAGGCATAGCATAATGCCATAATGTGATACCATGATGTCATGTCCATCATTGTCGTGTCACAATTGGTAATTGTGATGTTGTAAGACAATTTCAATGTCATGATGAGAATTGTGTGATCTCAATTGTGAATTGTGATATCAAATTGGTAGTATGAGAGGTCACAATTGGGAGTTATTGTGTCACAGTAGGACATGGTGATGTCACAGCTGATATAGGAAAAGAAAGGAAAGGAAGTGAAAGGAAAGATTTCAAACTGGTATCTCGTTTTCTCTGTGTGTGAACCTAGTATTAAAAGAAATAGATAGAAAAATTCCAATTCTCCCATGAGCTTGAGACTGGAAAAGAGTTCTTAAATGCCTATAAAATCAAACGTTATATTTAAGTGAAGGCATTTGTTAGCAGACACAAGTTGAAGCATAAATCTTAGAACTCTGATTCCAGTCCTTTTTTTGGCCGGCAGCTGTATGAAGTGTAGTAGGGTGCCCTCGAAGATCTTCTATTCATAATTAAGGTAAACATCGTTTGTGATGGGGCCCTAATGGAGCATTATGTGATCAAAATTGAAATTATGAGCTAATGATGTGGCTTTATAAAGTCAGAATGTGGGAACTGTGAGATCCTAATGGGGGTATCCTGATGGCAGAGCAGATAATTGTGATGTCATAATGGGATATTTGATATCACAATAGGGAACTTGAAGGTCACAGTGCCACATCATGATAGCATAAAGGAAAGGCACGGTACCATAATGGGGACACTGAGATGATAACCAGGGCAATGTGAGATCATAATGGGGAATTGTGCAGTAACAGTAAAAAGTATGTCATCATGGGGTGCAGTGGTGTCACAATAGGGTGCTGTGATATCACCGGGGAAAGTTGTTCTGTCACAATGGTGCATTCAGTGTTATCACTGGGGAGTTGTGATGTCACAAGGGTTTATTTTCATGCTGTTAGGGATGATTATGATATCATGATGGGGAATTCTGCAGTCATATGGAGAACTATGATGTCACAGTGGGATGTTGTGATACCAAAATAGGATGTATGAATTCAAAATAAGGCATGATGATGTAACAATGGGATATTTTGATTCCATATTTGGTACAGTGATGTCATAATGTGCAACTATCTTTTCACAGTGGGAAATTGTAGTATCATAAAGGTTCACTGTGCTGCACTAATGAGGGCAATGTGAGGACTTAATAGAGTAATTGTGTTGTCACATTGGAAATGATGATGTCACAATGGGCGAAGCTAATATCACCAAAAAGCACCTTGATGTGAGAGTGAAGCATTACCCTGTGAAAAACAGGAATTGTGATGCTATAATGGGGAGTGTGATGTCATCATGGGCACTTGTGTCACAAAAGAAAACTGTAACATCAATGAGGAAATGTCTGTTCATAATGGGGTATTGACAAGTCATGAAGAGGACATCATGATGTCAAAATAGGGAGGGGTGGTGCCACAATGGGACATTGCAATGCCATAATGTGGAACTGTGATGTCATAACAGGTCACTGTGATGTTACAATTGGGAATTGTGATGTCACAAAGGTAAATTGTGCTGCTATCATTAGGCAACATGAGCTCATCACTGGGGAGTTGTTTTGCTATCATGGGGAATGGTGATGTTCCAACTAGGCATCATGAGCTCAAAAAATGGCACTGTAGGGTGACAATACAATATTGGGATATCTTAGAAGGGCACTGTGGTGTCACAGTGCTCCTGCTCATATCACAGTGGGCAATTTTGATGTCACCATTGGAAATTGTAAAGTCAAAAGGAGAGTTGCGATGTCACAATAGAACACATGTCGCAATAGGACATTATAATGTCACAAAGCTCTAGCATGATGCTATAATGTGATACCGTGATGTCATATCCATCATTATGGTGTCACAATTGGCAATTGTGATGTTGTAAGATAATTTCAATGTCATGATGAGAATTGTGAGATCTTTATTGTGAATTGTGATGTCACATTGGCAGGATACGAGGTCACAATTGGGAGTTACAATGTCACATTAGGACATGGTGATGTCACAGCAGGAATAGGAAAAGAAAGGAAAGGAAGGAAAAGGAAAGAAATATCAAACTGGCATCGGGATTTGTGTGTGCGTGAACCCAGTATTAAAAGACATATATAAAAATATTACAATTCTTCTAATATCTTGAGACTGGAAAAGAGTTCATAAATGCCTGAAAAAGCCAATGTGACATTCAAGTGAAGGCATTTGTTAGCAGAAACAAGCTGAAACGTAAATCTTAGAACTCTCAATCCATTACTTTTTCTTGGCCTGCAGCTGTATGAAGTGTAGCAGGGTCCCTTCAAAGAGCCTCTAATCATAATTAAGGTAAACATAGGTTGTTATGGGGCCCTAATGCAGCACTATCTGATCCAAATGGAAATTATGAGCTAATGATGTGGCTTTATAAAGTCAGAATGGGGGAAGAGTGGGATACTAATGGGGGTATTCTGATGGCACAGCAGAGAATTGTGATGTCATAATGGGATTTTTGATATCACAATAGGAAATTTGGAGGTCACAGTGGGGCATAGTGACTGCATAAAGGAATGGAATGATAGCATGATGAGCACACTGAGACGATAGCGAGGGCAATGTGAGAACATGATGGGGAATTGGAAGTAAACGTGAAAAGTATGTCCCCTTGGAGTACAGTGGTATCACTATAGGACGCTCTGATGTCACAGTGGAGTGTTGTTGTGCCACAATGATGCATCTACTGTTATCACTGAAGAAATGTAATGTCACATGGGTTAAATGTGATGATGTAATGGATGATTATGACATCATGATGGGGAATTCTTAAGTCATATGGAGAACTATGATGTTGCAATGGGGTGGTGTGATACCACAATAGGATGTGTGAAATCAACATAAGGAATGATGATGTCACAGTGGGATATTTCAATGCCATATTTCGAACAGTGATGTCATAATGTGCAACTATGTTGTCACATTGGGGTATTTTAGTAACATAAATGTTGATTGTGCTGCTCTAGTGAGGGCAATGCGAGGTCATAATAGGGTAGTTGTGGTGTCACCCTGGAAATGATGATGTCACAGTGCGCCAAGCTAGTGTCACCACAACTTTATTTGACAGTGAAGCATTACCCTGTGAAAAAGGGGAATTTTGATGCTATAATATGGACTCTGATGTCATCATGGGTACTTGTGCCACACTGGGAGGTTATCATGTCACAAAAGAAAACTGTAACATCAATGGAGAATTATCTGTTCATAATGGGGAATTGACAAGTCAGGAGAAGGGTATCATAATGTCAAAATAGGGCAGCGTGGTGTCAAATTTGGATATTGTAATGCCTTAATGTGGAACTGTGATGTCATAACATGTCACTGTGATGTTGCAATTGGGAATTGTGATGTCAAAAATCTTAATTATGCTGCTAT
>PVJX010049582.1:0-11008 GCA_004027295.1 Dolichotis patagonum
AAAACAAAACATTATGACAGCTATTGCTGATTTAATATCGTCCTTCTTAGAAGTCCTACCATGCTTCTATTCTTCTACTACCATTGGTTCTATCTATCACATTGTGTCTTATTGGGATTTGAATATGTGTGATAGTTTAAACAAAATTTTTCTATCAAAAATGAGATATTATAGTACCCATTGATCATTTTCTGTTATTCGGCTCAGAAAGCCCTGTAATTCTTTCACTCTTTGAATGGCTTTATACTATTGTGTTATGTTTGATATTATTGTATTTGAAACTATGCTCAACTATAGCAGAGTAAGTGATATGGCTACTGTTGATGTCCAGTTGACTTAATGTAAAGTACTGTGTTGCCTATGTTGTCCTGTTCTGATCTGCTCTGCACTGCCCTCTTTTGTTTTATTCTCTTTAAAATTAAAAATTTAAAAAAAGATATTTATAAATAAATGGACACGACTTGACACCATTCTCTTAAGCAAAATAAACCAAACTCGTAAGTGTAAATACCGTATAGTCTCCCTAGTATGAGAGTTGATAAGAGTATATAAGATTTTATGATAAGCATGAGTCCCTATCTCATAGCTTTGAAGCCTTTCAATGTTTTCAATCATCAGTTGGAAGGGTTTTATTCTGTTTTGTTTGACTATATCATGCGTGATGATATGAACAGCTGTTTTGAAGAAAACAAAACATTATGACAGCTATTGCTGATTTAATATCGTCCTTCTTAGAAGTCCTACCATGCTTCTATTTTTCTACTACCATTGGTTCTATCTATCACATTGTGTCTTATTGGGATTTGAATATGTGTGATAGTTTAAACAAAATTTTTCTATCTAATATGAGATATTATAGTACCCATTGATCATTTTCTGTTATTCGGCTCAGAAAGCCCTGTAATTCTTTCACTCTTTGAATGGCTTTATACTATTGTGTTATGTTTGATATTATTGTATTTGAAACTATGCTCAACTACAGCAGAGAAAGAGATATTGTGATAGCTACTGTTGATGTCCAGTTGTCTTAATGTTAAGTATTGTGTTGCCTATGTTGTCCTGTTCTGATCTGCTCTGTACTGCCCTCTTTTGTTTTATTCTCTTTAAAATAAAATTTAAAAAAAAGCAGACAATCAAACACAGTTATTCAATGAATATGTGGCATCTCCAATATCACCAATATATAGCAACTACTTTATGATGGCCACCAGAGAAACAGAAGTCCTTGGTCACAACTGCCAAGTTCAGAATCTAAACCTGAAATTCTCTTCCAAGTTATCTCTGGCTTTCCCATAGTGTATCTTCAAGCTTTTCATGCCAGGGCTCCAATTGCAGCAACATTCCCTGGGGCTCCAAGGTATTGGCAGGACCCATCAAAGTGAATTCCTTCAAAGCCAGTCTTAGGAGGATGCGATTAAATTACATACAATGAGGTTAGAGTTGCAATTATAATCATTAAAGCAGAACTCAGATATGTTGCAGATAATGTAATGACTGGAGGATCAGCTGGAAAAAAAATTTCTTTTTGTATGATAACAAAATTGAGATGTGAGAAGCCTGTTGTACCCAGATGAAAATTTGACTTTGAAACTTTATCATTTCCATACCACCTTAGTAATAAAGACTACGCTACCTATTACCTTATAGACGTTAGAACTAGTATGGTCATAAGCTACAGAAAAGGACTGAAACTGACCTGTATGGAATTCACACCATCAGACTTCCTTAAAACTCAGAGAGGGCAGACCTGGGGATATAGCCCAGTGGCACAAGTGCCTGCCTAGCAAGCACGAGGTCCTGCTTGACTCCCAGTACTCCCCCCAAAAAATCTCAAAGTGGGCAGAAAAAGATTTTTATTTTTCCTCTGAGAAGTAACCAATGGCTCCAACAAATTAGTACATAATTTCAGTATACAACTGAAGCTACCCCCAGAGCTTGATCTCATTCGCTCCTGTTTTACCTACTGCTATCCCCTCTTCCTCAGCAGCACCCCAGAACTGAAGAAATCCTCAAACCATTTTCTTAGTCTGCTTCATGGGAACTGGAAAACTGTCACAAATTGCTTTCCATCTCCATTACTCTTTACAAACATCAGCTGTACAATTTTACTACATTAACCACGGAGAGGCAGAAATGGCCCTGTAATTTTGTAGTCACTTTGGTGACATTCATTGTCTCTCAAAATGATATATGAAACCCCAGAGTCTACATTTTAATCTGATCTAAGGTACGAAGGAAAGTAAAGAGGACACACTGTAAAATAACAGAGAACTCAGCCCACCTGCGATTCTTAGGTTACACCCTATGGATTCAAATATAGAATTTTAATAATGAGCCAAATGACAGAATTAATTTTTGAAAAGTCATTTTATGCTTAGGATATTAGTTTTTATTTTTAAAAAAATAAGAAAACAAACAAGCTCTAAATCACTCCTGCTAGAGAAAAACTTTCTTCAAATTAAAAAATCAAGGATAGTGAGTTGTACGTATGTCACATAAACAGGCATTTTACATTGTTGTTATCATTCTTAATACTTTTAAAACTCATCTCTCCCTGTATCATTTTTTTTAGGCAAATACTCTCCAAACAATTAAAACAAACAGTTAACATTTGCTGACTATTTACTATGCGGTGGGTACCATGCTGCACACTCAGTCTGTTTTCCGTTGTCGGTGTAAAGAAAAGCTAAAAAGCCATCCTCATGGTAATCAGTCCACTCCAGTGAGAATGAGACTTCAGTCCAGTGAGAAGAACATTAACACCATCTACAAACCTAACCACCTCTTCAAGGCCATAAAACTTCTCATCTTCGCCATACTGGAGACCAAGTCTCAGCATGAGTTTAGTGGAGAGAAACCATATTCAAACCATAGCAGTGCTTCAAACACACACTGATTCAACAGTTTTCCCACTTGTAAAATAAAGAAATTTATCTAGAATAGGTGCCAGCAAACTGCAGTCCACTGGCTGAATCCAAATACTGTATTTGTTGATTCTTTCTTTTCAGACAGGCTCTCACTGTGTAGCTCGGGCTGGCCTTGAGCTCATTACTGTAACACAGGGTGGCCTCAAACTCCACGTAATCTTCCTGCCTTGGCTTCCCAAGTACTGGGATTACAGGTGAGTGCTACCACATTCAGCCCATATTACTTTCATAAATGAAAAACTGTTAGAAAACAGCTGTGGGTGTTCATTTTCAAACCCATCATACTACCTGTGCAAAGCTGAACAGATGGGAAAAAAACCGTATAGCCTACAAACCTAGAAATATTTACTATCTGTTAGTTTACACACACACACACACACACACACACACACACACAATTTTTCCAATTTTAATCCAGAATATGGTCTCAAAGAACCTCTGTGATACTCTGAAATACTCATTTGGTCTCTATCTCCATTTCTTGGCATAAAAGTCTTACGATCTTTGGAACCTCTAACTTGGTACTTTTCTGTTTTCCAATGAGTCAATGACGCCTGGCAACCCCACGGCAGCTGCAGGATCATGTTCCTCACTGGAAAGACCAAGGCAGAATCAAAGGCTGGAAGTCTCAGTGCCACCCCCACCTTCCAGTGAGAGGACAGGAAGAGCAGGTTGCCCAGTGCTCATCACGCTTCTGTGATGAAGCCACGACAACCTGGAAGGACAGGTTCCAGGGCTGAACGCACCGAAGTCCCTCAATGTCAGTGTCCCCAGAGAGGGAGCAGAAGGAGGCTCCACGCTTCTTATCCTGCCCAGGCCTCCCCCTTGGAAGCTGCTCCTTTATGCTCTGAACTGCCTATACAGTGACCTGGTAAACGTGTTTCCCTGATTCTGCATGCCACTCCAGTAAGTTAATGGAATGGAAAAGGGGGGCCACAGGGACCCTAAGTTATAGTTGATTAGTCAGTAGTTTGAGGCTGGACTTGCAAAGGGCATATAAAGTGAGACAGTGTCACCTCCAGGTCAGCACCACAGGGACACAAAGCCGAGCACGTGCTGAGTGGGGAGCAGGGGAGACCTCATTTCACACCTGACACCTCATGTCGAAAACATGTCGGTAGAGCACGGGCGTGGCTGAGTTTGAATGAGTTTTCTACTCAGGCTCCAGATACTCTATTCTATGCTTGTGACTAGGATTCTTTCTCTACTATTCCATTAGTTGCCCCAGACAGCAAAACAATGTGATCACCTGCACCTGCCGATGCGGGGTTATGCAGGCACTGTATCAGTGCCACTTCCTTAGGGAAATAGTCCCTAGGGTTTGTTTCGGTTCTGGGGATTAGACCCAGGGCCCTAGCACTGAGCAACAACCTCATTTTGCTCTCTTCCTTTTTTCCTTCTTTCTTTCTTTTTTGTACAAGAGTTTTGTTAAATTGTCCAAGCCAGACTTGAACTTGCAATACCCTACCTCAGCCTCCCGGAGTACTGGGATTAAAGGCATGCAGTAACATACCTGCTCTATTCTCTATATTTGGAATTCTATAAAAACCCATTTATCAGCCCACTAGTTAATAACTTCAGGTAATCTAATTCTAAATGTACACTATTCATAACATATTCAAATATAATACAATTACAGAGCTCTAGTGAAGTCTATCCCTTTTTTCCTTCACTTTCTCAAATGCATTGCTTTTTTTTTTCTTTTCTGTCATCACCCTTTCCTCTTGTTGCCTCATCTTTTACTTGAGTTACTACCCAGGCAGCTAGAGACATAGAATTTTCTTAAAAGTTTTCACTTATTTCTCTCACCAAAAATAATACAGGGTAGATTCATGGCCAACTGTCACATGGAGTCTAACAGTGAACAATTTGATAAATTCCATGATTGGAATAGGAATGTGCAAGATTTGGAGCATCTTTTATCACTACAGTTGTTTTAGAAAGTCCTGGACATCCAACAAACTAACAAATAATTTGGTTTCTTGCACTGTTTTAGGTTTTATAAAAACAGATTGAATCCAAAACAGGCAAAATCCCACTATAGAAAGGACATGAACACAAGCATTACACAGAGCTGTCAAGCCAGTGGCAGGGCACAGCCTCAAAGAGGTATTTTTAGCCTCACAAAGACTAGGAACAGGATTGTAACACTGTTCCTAATAACTTTTTTTATTTGGCCTAAAGTGTTATTCATTCCTTTTAATTGATTAAATCAACTAATTTTTCCATTTGATTTGTTCATAGCCTTTATTGGGTTCACTCTAAAATACTTTAGTATTGACCCAGTAATCATCTAGATTCAGTTACTAATTGCAGCTTCAGTATGATGAAAAAAAAGAAGTATCATCCTTATCTCTTTGAGTACTTTTTATATTAACATCAAAACACCAGCTAAATTCTGCCTCCACCCCTACCAAGCAGGTGATTGGACATTTGAGGAACAGACTGTAAAAGATCCAAATGTAGCATATGATGAAATCTTTACAGTTCTTTTATTCTATACTAATTCTTCCCACGAGTCTCCAGAAGCAGGCAACTGGACCAGAATGGCCTCTTTAATGAAGCAGATACAATCCCTGTCCTACAACTTGCACTCATCTATTTTAAGATTGTCACTTTTGTGCCTCTTGTCTGAGACTGTCTCACCTTCCTCTTTTCCCCGGGAGGTATATAAACTCAACACACCTTTGTGCCTCTAGTACGTAGGATCTCTAGTAGGTAGGATCTTACTATAAAGGGCAGGCTTTACATGATACTTTCTACATCAACACCAACCAAAGGCCACAGCTAAAAAGAAGATACTGAAGATGAATACCTCTGCATGGAAGGTAAGGGTCCCCAGGGCAGGCCAGCTGCTCCCACTTAAACCCCTTGTTGTTTGGGTCCATTTAGGAGGGTGAAACCAGGAAGGATGGAGAAATGACACAGTGAGAAAAGACATTCTTCTCTCTTTGTGTAGTGTGCAATCCTAAGCACTCGTTTGTTGAAATATAAATCACTCCACTGTGTGCTTTATATACATGATCTCATTTAACCCAAAATTTTGAGTCTTAGGAGCTGGGAACTATTATCTGGTTTACAGATAAGAGACGCTCCCACCACATGTCCCCAATATCAAAATATCTAAATAAAATCTAAAGATGCATAAAGTTAGATCAGTACATGTTCTTTTTATTACTAAGGCCCTGGAACTTGTGAAAACACATATTTTTTCAAAAAATGAATATTCAGATTTTGAAAATTAGCATAAAGTTAGTGATGAGCATAAAAACCATTTCTCTTGGTCCCTTCTCCATGTATTAGGTTTCCTACATCCTCGTCATATTCATAACCTTTACGAAGACATCACATAAATCACAGCACTGCATCTTCTTCATGCAAGCCCTGCAGGGATTATGAGGAAAAAAGAACAGCGTTCCTGGGGCCTGTGATTTTCATGTTTGTGGCCTTTTCTCCAAAATTCAAATTGATACTTGGTAGTACGATGTGAGGTCTTTAAGAGGTATGAGGCCAAACTAGGTCTGCCCTCCTGGATGGGACAGCCACCCTTATAAAAGGTCTTGAGGGAATGTGCCTGGTCCTTTTTGCTTTTCTGTTCTTTGGCCACATGAGGACATATTCTCCCCCTCTGAAGGATGCAGCCATAAGGCTTTATCTTGGCAGTGGAGACCACAACTCAGCAGACAACAAATACACTGGTGTGCTTTGATCTCAGGCCCCCTAGCTACCATAACTATGAGAAATAAACCTATGTTCATTCTATAGTAGCCAGTCCCAGATATTTTGTTATAGCCAAAGAACTCAGCCTATTGAGGTGGGGTGGTGCCTATAATCCCAGGACAAAGTTTGAACCCAGCCTGGACAACTTAGTAACTGTCTCAAAATAATAAAAAAAGGACAAAGAAGAGAGAAGGATGTAGTTCACTGGGAAGATTCTGGATTTAGTCCGTAGGACTGGGGTGTTGGGGAGAAACAGGAGACAGACAGTAGGTCTTTGGTCATGCAAAGAAAACTTGAACAAAGTTAGGAGGTGGGAGCTAGACAAGACCTAACTGCTCTACATAATGAATTGAAAGCAATTTTTACATCATTGGAAGAGCCACCTAGAAGAAGGGAATGGAAAGGTTGCAAACACTGTGGTTTAGGAGCTATCTTCATGAACGGGAAAATTCAATATTCACATATAATCCTATGTGTTACTATAAAATTAAATTTTCTATATCCTCAATCCTTTGGGAAAGTTAGCTCCACCTCATAAACTACTAACTGAGTAGTTTGGAGACTCCAATCCACAGATTGGAGAAAAGGGCAAAAACCATGTTCGTAATACTTTTTAAATGGCAGAACTTCCTTTTCATACCTTAGTAATAAAATGTTGGAAGAGCATAAGTACTGTGTCATCTCACAGGTAAGGAAAGAAAAATAGAGCACCATCACCACCAGTTAAGAAATCTAATAAACCTTTGCCACTGTGTTTTCATTCCTATGTAGAAAGCTACTGTCTACAGAAAATATGAAGAGGTATATTCCAAAACGACTAGCATCTGACCAGCCAGACTACCACTCCCACTCCATTCTCCCATCCATCTTGTCCTAAAGAGCAAGGAGCTCAGCTGGTAACACCAGAGTGGAAGAACTCTAGGGAACTTTCCAGCCCACATGTGCCACATATCTAACATCCTTACATCACTCACCATCAGGATCCATGCAGAACTTGCCTCTTTTGAACTTATTTACAAGTTTGATCATTATACATGCCCCATTATACAAGCACTTTGCAATCTCCCCTAATTTTCTGGCTTTAATTATATAACTGAACAAGGCAAAAACTCATTTTTCCCGGGAAACATTAAACATTATCATCTTAATGAAATTCTTAATGAATTGGTTCACTGTGCATGCAAATGACTGGTAGTAACTGAGCCACTAGCTTATCACTGGGCAAAGCTGCAGAATGAAGGCTCTTTCTGTTGTCAGTCACTAGGAATGGCAGTTCTCAGCCTCCCATTTGGCAGGAATGATAGTTTCACCACCCCAGAAGACAGACCTCTGTGAGATACACAGATATAATTAAGATTGGTTGGAGAAAGCATAAATGGAGAGAAGTAGGAAATGACCTATATGAGTCAAAATTTATTTTCAGGGCTAAAAGAAACTCAGTTGAACTTTTCTTGGCAATTAAAAAAAAGTTATCATCTATTCTTCCTATTCTCCAGAGACTAGAGGTCTGAGAGATTAATAGTATTTAATCTACTTCTCAACTTACTTTTAAGACTGACAGCAGGAAGTAGTGAAAAGATATTTGAAAAATTTCCAAAGTTTCCAGCATAATTAATGGATAACTCTTCAAGTATCTGTTCATTCTAGTTAAATTTTTCAAATATGCTTATTGCATAAAAGCTTATACATACCACACACTCTCCTCCTGCAAAAGTCATTATCTGCCAAAAGCTAAAATAGAAGGAAGACAGGCCTGTTTTCATTTTCATTCAAATAACATAGACAACAATGTCTTGTGCCAAGTAGACACCAAATTAAAGTATTTAACAACAGCTTCTATTTATAAACAAATTCCCAGCCCCTCAACCTTATCAAAGTTTCACATTGCCAGGAAAATGTCAAGATGCCTAAAGTGTCCAACACAGAGTCTTACTCTCAACATTCATAATACTTTAGAGAGGAGACTGCAATGACTGTACCTGTCAAGTCCCTGCCTGAGCAAAAGTCACTTCCCTTCATCTTAAATTCTTCCATCCTTCCAACTCAAAGTCAAAGGAAAATCATGTTTGCAACATTTTAACAGATTTATTGATTGGGATATAATCCATACACCACACAATTCACACATGAAAAATATAAAATTCAAGGAAGAACAAAAATGATGAAAATGGCCATACTCCCAAAGCTGTTATACAGATTTAATGTAATCCCAATTAAAATACCATTAACGTACCTTACAGATTTAGAAAAAAAATTCCTAAAATTCATTTGGAAACAGAAGAGACCTAGAATAGCAAAGGCAATCCTGGGCAACAAAGGCAAGGCAGGAGGTATCATAATCCCAGACTTGAAAATATACTACAAAACTACAGTGATAAAATCAGCATTGATACTGGGGTAAAAAAACAGACCTGAAGATCAATGGAACAGCTTAGAAGATGCAGATACAACTGCAAAGATATTCGCCCACCTTATCTTTGACAAAGGTGCTAAACATGTTCACTGGAAGAAAAATAGCCTCTTTAATAAATAGTGCTGGAAAAATTGCCTTTCTACACACCAAAGATTGAAACTAGACTCACGTGTATCACCATGCACTAAAGTCAAAATGAATCAAAGATCTAAATATTAAAATAGAAACACTAAATGTACTGGAAGACAAGGTAGGTAAAAATCTTGAAGACAGAGGGGTAGGCAAAGAGTTCATGAACAAAATGCAAACTGCACGGGAAGTACTTCAAAGAACCAACAACTGTGACTGCTCCTTATTAAAAAGTTTTTATACTTCAAAAGATATCACCAGAGTGAAAAGAAAACCCACAGAATGGGAAAGAATTTTAGCCAGCAGTCCCTCAGACAAAGGACTTATATCTAGAACATATAACTGAAAAACACCAGGCCCCCCAAATTCAAAGACTCTCTCCAAAAATGGGCAACTGAGATGAACATACACTTCTCAGATGAAGAAACACAAATGGCAAATAAATATATGAAGACATGTTCAACATTACTAGTCATTCAAGAAATGCAAATTAAAACATTGAGATTCCATCTCACTCTGGAAATAGCTGCCATCAAGATATCACCAATAGGGAGGAAGACAAGATGGCAGACTGGTAGGTAGCAGCAGAGAGACCCTCTCTGAGAGAGACAGCTCAAATGCCAGAATAAAACACCCTAGAGAGACCCAAACAGATAGAGATGGACTCTCACAACCCAGGAAAAAACTAAAGTGCAAAAAAACCACTCGAATATGAGGTCCTGGGACTACCATTACAGAAGCTAAGATCAGCGAGCACGGCGCCCTCCTTGAGCCGCCTGAATTCCTGCCCGACCTGAACAAGCGATCCGCACCAAAGCGACTGGCTTGAGCCGCCGGAGCACAGAGCTGAACAGCCCTGCATGCGGCTCGCCCGGACCGGCCCTGCACTCAACCCACCCAGAGGCACCGTGAATTCCCACCGCAGCCCCGCTGAAGTCAGAGTTCGGGGAGCCATGCAGTTCGCGGGGACTGGCATCAACACACGGTGAGTGATGGGAATAAGAAAGACCCCCCCACGGGAAAGGGGAAACCAACTGGAAGACATATTGGATTTGGGCAGGACAGCCCTAACTCCATACGGAAGTGGCTTCAGCTGGTTGCTCCCCTCGCTGAGCAGATTGGTGGAATCTGCTTGAACTAGGCCATGCCCCTGGCGGGCACCCAGTGAGTCCCTACAATATTACTTACCTGAGATCAGTGCACACTGATGCAGTGAAGGCCTGCAAAGGTTGACTGGCCCGGAAGGGAGGAGCTAGCGCACACTGCCCGTGGGTGAACTCTAATCTCTGATAACCTATTGAAGAGGGCTAAAGCTCCTAGCCTGCGCCCTCTAGAGGAGCCTTAACCAACAAGAACAGGGTCTGAGCATTACACTGTACACTTGTATGGAAGGAACCAAAAACATGACGGAAG
Organism: Dolichotis patagonum; assembly: GCA_004027295.1. Taxonomy (NCBI): domain Eukaryota; kingdom Metazoa; phylum Chordata; class Mammalia; order Rodentia; family Caviidae; genus Dolichotis; species Dolichotis patagonum. Next base: position 10,603 of record PVJX010049582.1, read on the forward strand.
GGAGAAATAAGAAACAACTCCCAGCCCCCAACCCTGAGAACATTGATCCAGGAGAGGTAAATACAAAAGAGATTGAGGGCAGCAAAAATGCAGCATCAAACACAGCCTTAGTGGACATAAAGAGATATCTTCAGGACCTCGTAAGCGGGACCAAAACTGAAATATTAATTCAAATTAAACAAGAGATAAGTAGATTAATAAAAGGGCTGGGCACCTCTCAAGAAGACACAGACAGAAGAATGGAGGAACAAAAATAGAAAAATTTAATGAAGAATTCAGAAAAAACCTAGAATTCATGAAGCAAATTCAAAGAGATTATCAGGAAACTAAAGACTCGATAGAAAGCTGGCAAAACTGCTTGAAAGAAACCAAAGAGAGACTATCAAAAATTGAACACAGGCTTGCA
>PVJX010049583.1:0-11002 GCA_004027295.1 Dolichotis patagonum
GTATGACAGCTATTTTGAAGAGAACAAGAGACATTACAGCAGCCATTGTTGATTTTCCTATTGTCTGGTTTTGAAAGCCTGTAATGCCTTCATCACTGTGGTCTGATCAGTTTTATACCAGTTTTTTGTATGAATTCATTGTGTGTGAAGATACAGAAGATATTTAGAAGAAAACAAGAGACATTATAGTAGCCACTCTTGATCTCCTGTTGTCTTGCTTTGAAATCTGTATCATTTACAGTTTTCTTCTGATCTGCTTTGTTCTGCTTTCTTATATTTTGTTTTATCCTGTTTAAAATAAAGGAAAAAAAGATAAAAACCTAAAGTTTATCCTTTTCATCAATATGGAATGGTACTATAGTACTAAATTCAGAGAAGCACATGCAATTTTGGATATTAATGATTCATAAGTTCACTTTATTACATGTGGGACCATTTTTATAGTTTCTGAATTTTCACAGTCTGGAAAGTTTTGGCTGTATAAAAATGGATGGCTTCTTAACAAAAATGATTTTTAAAATATCAAACAAGGAGACTTAAATATTGAGGTGAGCCCTGCTTCAAAAACAGAACCATGAATAAACTTGATCAGTGATGGAAAAATCACATGTTCCATAAATGAATTTTTAATAGGTGTGGAGAGACACATAGAGATTTCTTAGAGAATCATTTCTGCACGAGTTGAGGGTCAACTTCTAATATCTTATTTGGAAGAATATGCACAAAAATGAAAATTAGATACAGGTGGGATTCAGATCTTATAATTTTGGAAAACAACTACCCATGGAAATACAGCCTACAACATGACTTCCTCATATTTAAAATTAAAAATATAATTGCAATAATTTCATGTTACTAAGATAAATAATATATCAATTATAAGGGATGTAGAATCATTTCTGCAATACAAGCACAAAATGATAGCAGTGATAATAAGTATGTTAGAGAAAAGTGGTTCCTGGCTGGGATAGCTCAATGGCACAGCGCCAACCTGGCAAGTGTGAGTTCATCAGTTTGATTTCAGGTACAGAAAGAAAGAAAGAAGAAAGAAAGAAAGAAAGAAAGAAAGAAAGAAAGAAAGAAAGAAAGAAAGAAAAGAAAAGAAAAGAAAAGAAAAAAGAAAAGAAAAGTAATTTCTCCTACTTTGCTTCTCCTTTTGAGCAGGCAACCTCTGTCATTTTAAATTTTGTTTTCACTTTGAGACAGGGTTTCACAGATTGGTAAATTTTCAAGGCTGGGATTGAATTTGAGATTCTCTTGCCTAAGTTAGAAATCAGTTCTTATTTAGAGATTTGATTATGGGCTTCATGGCAACTTCACAACTGTATAAAAGCTTATGAACATTTTTACATGAATAGTTTTTCATGAGCAGCATCCAAATTTTTCATCAACTTTAAAAATGGCTGTGGTTTCCAAACAACAAAGATTTTCATATATAATATCTTCTAGAAAGAGTCTAAATCTTTCTTCATTCACGAAAATCCATGATCCAAAAATATTCCAGGTTTTCTAATATATTACCTCTCAAAGGATTATGAATGCAGTTGAAGTATTAAAAACATGAATATATATCTTATTTTCTTACTTTAATAGTTTATAGAAACAACTAACTTTTAAAAATCTTCTTTGTCTGGTAAAATTAAACTTATCAAATGCAAAAGTGAACTGAGAAGTTGTTCCCATCTCCCCTAGTGACAATGGCCGAGTCTCAGTTCTGCAACCTACAGTGCACGAGAGCCCGAGATAAACGCAGTGATACTCACATAAAGAATGAGCAGCACAGGGAAAAGCCCCTGCGTTTGGGATCAGAAGTGAACTGTGCATATCACGATTCCACAGCCCGGGGTAAGTGACTTAACTTATAAGGCTCCTAGAGTTCTTCAAAAGGAATTTAAAATAAACAAGACTCTCACCTGATTCACAAGTTCTAAGAACAAAACAAGAGAATCTATCTGAATATTTTCACAAGTATTAAATGTCATAAAATCATTTTTATTGCCATCACTGTAAACAACAACAACAAAAAAATAAACCTAGTTCTCTACAGTAGGGTCCGTAGAGTATAAAGCTTTCTCAACTTGTAGGTATCAGATAAATATACTTTTATTTTGGTTCTACTAAATATTGACAATATGATAGTGAGAAGATTAAACTCTAATAGTTTAGTTGAAAGTAACAAGTTAAATGGGAAAGATAACATCATAGCTCATGTAGTCATTGAGTATATAGGGCTTGTAACAGTGTAAACTTTCCTAAAACTTACTGGCCTGTTATTAATCCATGCCATTATAACAATCAAGGCATAGCTACATAGCAAATCTAGTGTCTTTATCTGGAAGAAATGAGATTACTCTTCAGGGCTGTTGGTGATGACCAAATGCAGAGGTACCTGGATACCTAGGAAGCACTATGCTGACATGAGAGCAGGGAAAGAAACCAGCGGACACAGAGCATGCACAATTTAATTAAGTACTGAGCTCTCTGTTGAGAAAAGAACTGTATTTCCAGGTGGATGAATTTCACTGTGTGAGATGCTAATTCCCCACTGTCATTTTAAAGGTCAATATTTCGGCCATAGTGCTAACCATTATCTCATAAATCCCACATTTGTCCTTATTCCAGAGGCCTTGGACTAACACAGCCACCGTTCACCAGATATCTCAGGGCTCATGTGATCCATGAATAAAACTTGAAAGTGTTTATTGAATTCTATGCACTCAAAGGCTTTAGTCCACCCCTTTTTCCACCTGAGTAACTACCTTTCTTCCAGGTAAACCTAGACACCCTTCTGTTTTGTACATTTAAACATAAACATCTTATTTAATATAGTTCAATAACAGCTAGAATTTTGTGTGCTCGTGCCTGCAAAAAATTACAAAAAAGGATAACTATGATGCACAGTTATCACAGATTTTCTACTACGTTCTGGAAATGGCAGAAGTCAAGGAGGAAAGGGTCAGGCAGAGAGGCAGACAGTGGAAATAGAGACGTTTCAGTCTCTTGTCATTCACAGGAAAGTGAGAGACCACCAGTGGTGATCACTGAGGAAACCAGCGTGCTGACAAGGATATCATAACCTTAATTACAAATACAGATTCTGCAGCCATCACGGACACAGTCCTGCTATCTAACCTGGGATTCCACGCAACTTTTCTCATGCGTTCCAAAAATTCTTTGTTAGAAAAACCTCTTGACCAAAAGCACACTTTGTTCTAATTATCAATTTTTAAAAAATTCTCCTTCAACCATCCTAAGCCTTGTTTATTGCATTTGTGACTTTGATGCCTTTGAAGATTATAAACCCTACATTTTTGAATACCTTTTGACCTGAGCTTTTCTGATATCCTCTTTTTGATAATGTTTAAGCTACCCAACTTGGAAGAAATATCTCACACCTCATTCTGTTTTTCCATTATGTTCTATCAAATGGCACACACCTTTTACTTGCCCTTTTAGCAGTCACTATTAAAACGAATGATTGTGTTTCCCCCAGTCATATGTTGAAATTGTACTGCCCACCATGTGATGAAATCAGGGGATGGGACCTTTAGGAACAAGTCAGTCATGAGGCGGAGCCCTGGAGGAGAGGGAGCGCTCCCTTACACTGGGTGAGGATGCACAGAGTTGGCTGCTGCCTGCAAAGGAAGAGATGGACCCTCTGCAGACGCAGCATGTCACCGCACCTTGGTCTTGGACCCTCTCCCTCCAGACATGGGAAGTCCCCTTCGCTGTTTAAGTCCTCACTGCCACCTGCACCATAGCAGCTTTAACTGACTGAGACGCTGCTGACAGCACTTTCCTTCAGACAATGTCCCCCAACGTTTTCCACTGTCCCATTACTCTGTATCATTTTGCAATTTCTAGATATTTTCGGAGGATACATTTCAGGACTGGGAAAATATTCTTACTATCAAAATTTCTCTTTATCTCTCTGTTTCTTCCTTTGTTTCTTCCCAACCTGTGCTTTTGTTTTATTACTTTTCTCGCAGCGGTAATTATGCATTACTGTCATTAGTTCTCTTGCTGCACATTTGACATAGATTCAGGCTGTAAGTCTACTCATACATCTGTGTGCCTTCGTGTGACATAATCACTGTTTCAGCATTTAAAAAAAAATGGTACAGTGCATTTTCTAAGTTTGTGTTGTAGTTTCCAGTCCCCCTGTCCCGGAAATAGCTTGCTCTGCAGGACTTTTATAATATGAATACTAAACACTAAATCCTGCACATTAAGGGGTCTCATAGCTCCTGGACCGTTGTTGATCACAGACCCATTCAAGGCCGCTGAGCTAGGGAGAAGCTGATGAATGTTTGCAGTAATGCGTGTAGATAGGTGGAAATTATAATGCATGCATCTTTAATACAAAGACACATTTACACAGGGCCAGATTATAATAGCTATTTCTCCACAGTTTTCTCCTTTTCAATCTTTATATGCGCCTTCTACGATGATAAGAAACCAATCTCCTGTTGCTGATGTATGTAAATAACCATCTTCTGGCATTGTCTTCATCCATCTACAAGGACACTCAGCTCACTCCGGTCAAGTGCGGGCTCTCGGTTCTCACACCCCTCCCTCACACATGCTCTCCTTGCTGGGGTCTGTGTCTTGTGCCCTGCGTTCCCTGCGAGCAGACGGCCCACTTCCGCCTGGTTCTGCTGAGTTTACAAACAGAAGTTTCAGCTTCACCAGGAGGGAGGTCATTCTGGCACTACATTTTTAACATAGTCAAGTTGTCTTTAAATATTCTGTAGTATAAACGAGCATCAAGGACTTGATAATTAGGGAAGGGTTGACAAAAATCATGACTATTCTGTGCTATTCCAAAGGGCTAATCTTTACTTATTTTCCCACCTAACCTTCACTTGTTAAAAAAAATATTACTAGTACTGTGGTTGCTATCACTGTTGTTATGACATTATTATCCAGGTACTAATGAGAAAGCCCAGCACAGGTCACTCTTACATCCTTGACTTTGAAAGTTGAACCTCCAGAATTTGCCCCCAGCTGAAGCCAAAATCCATGCTAACAACCATGGGCATCCTGGGTACCACGTAGCACCTGCATTCCCATCTGCAGGTTAACGTATCCTGATTAAGATTCTTTATCAATGTTTCTGAATTCTGTTGCAAAATAATTTGAATAGGTTCTTGATAACTCGTGAAAGTGCTTGACAAACACAAAGTGGAAAGATTTGTTACACTGTAACCCTCACTTTAAAATAAAGGAGCATTAATAAAATAAACACTACGTAGGCAGTAGTTATGCCGAAATGCACTCTACACTGAGGAATGCAGAACACCGGGCTCGCTAATGCTTCACAGATGAAGCTTCACAGATGAACAGTTCTCAATCTTTCCTGTGCTATTAATGTGATGTGTTTGAAATGGGCGAGAAGATGTTTGAATCTCTGCATGGCTCCTTGAGGTCTGGGCTAGGCACCTACTACAAAGCACTGTCTCCAAAGACTCGCTGTTCTTATCTGCAAACTGAAATGTTGCAGTGTAATTATGAAATTATATTGCATCTTTTTAAATATAATTTAGTAAAATGTGCAATTTTAATAATTAAAGAAGTTGCACTTTCAAGAACTATACACTTTATAAATGCAAATACAGTAAATAAAATATGCTCTCCTTATCAGAGAGCATAAGAAAGAAAATCCCAGGTATTTGGGGACGGCGGAGGATAATGAGTTTTGACCCCCATTTAATCTTCACTGCCAAAAGCATCCCATGTGCATGCGCAGGGCAGGGACCCTGGAATACATCTTCTATTGGCCTGTAGGATGCAATCAGGTCTGCAAGAGTCATGGGGAGGAAACTTTCAAAAACACCATGATCTGGGCCTGATCACTGATCAGTTCTGATTGGAGTGATCTGCGGAAAAGCCCAGGAATACATGCATGTGTACAATTTCTCTGTGCATTCTGGGTCACAGCCAGAGTGGAGGACTTCTTGGCCAGAGCTCAGCAATATCTCTGTACTAGAGTCTGTCTGGCTGGAACAGTGTCCGTCTTCTCAGCCTTTGCTACTCTTACAATGATGAGCAGCCCAAATCCGGAAAATATATGTGTAACTTTCTCCATAAACTAAATAATAGTTTTTGTTGCTGTTGTTGTTTGGGGTTTTTTTGTACCTGGGATCTAACTTATGACCTCGTGCTTGCCAGGCAGGTGCTTATGCTGCTGAACTAAATCCCCAGCCCCAGTAATATTTAAAAGAAAACAAATGTTCTCAGCGAAATTCATAGTGAGGATATTATTTTAACAATTACCACTACTTGGATGAATATTATCTTTCATAATTGTCCCTTGTTCTACCATTAGTGTGTTTCTCTTACTTTCTAATTTGAAAATCTGATATGAATAATATATAATTGAGTTCACAACAAGGTGCTTAGCTATCATCCTAAAATGTCTGCGTGAATTTTTCTTTTTCAATAAATGTATCTTTTTTAGACTTTTCTGTGTCATTGCATTCATCCTTTTTTTATAAAGGATAGCTGAAAGATTACTGTATATTACTGCAGGTCATAATTTAGGGATATCCTTATGAAAATGCTTTATTTGCACAATTTTCAAGTCACTGAAGCCAAAAGAGTTCAAATGATCAGGAGTATGGCAGAATTAAATATGCCTTCTGAGTTTAGTGATTTTCTCCAGAATCCAGTCATTACCCAGGGTACTAAGGTACAAGACACCCACATCTACATCTACGTATTTTAACACAAATACGTGGCCATGCGTATATCCAAAGGCCCACTATTGTGTTTTAGTTCTTTTATCAATACTATGATAAATAATTTTGAAATATTTCAGAACTTGTAATATGAAACTTATAAAGGACAGATGCATTCTATTTTCATTACTTTCCAATTAGTCCTTATAATTTTGTGAACTAAAATTCTTCCCAGGGTTCAGTTGAGATGGATATTAGTGAATTTTGTATACTTCTAGATAATGCTGTAAATCTGCTCAATTATTTTTCATTATTTCTAAATGAAAAAATCATAGGTGGATCTCTAAGCATATATTATATAAAGCAAGGTTATGTTATATAATATTCTATTTTACATTTAAAATATATCTTTTTAAACATTTTGTACATCCAGTTGGAATATTCAAAGCTATTATATTTATTATATTTCATTGCCTTAATGTCACATTATTCTTTATTAAAGGAAGATAATTATTATTTTCTTTCTCCTTTGATTGAAGCTTAGGACAGTTATATGGGGTGATATGATAATTTGATAAATATATGCTAAGTCAAATGACAATATTAATGTTTTCCAGTTTGAAATTTCCTGATATATTTCTTTCTATTCATTTGTCAATGTCCATTTTGTCAATAATAGATTTCATTACTCTGTAGTTAGCAATCCTTGCCTTTATTTCTTTTTTTTTTTTTTTTTAATCGGTACCAGGGATCGAACTCACGACTGCTTGCTTGCAAGGCAGGCACTTATGCCGCTGAGCTAAATCCCCAGCCCCCTTTATTTCTATTATATATAGAAAGTTTTCTGCCATATGATATGCAACTATATTGATATAAAAGCTTTTATAGGAAAGGCTTATACTTTACCTTTGTACTTATTTATTCAGTTCATACTGTTTTTGCATTTAGCATTTCCTTATTACTGCTGCAGGCAATGCCTGAAACTACCATCTATTAAACTTCTTGGTCTCCTCCTAGAATCATAAAAGTCAGTGTCACACAACACACACAAAATTCTAGAGATATTTTTCACTACAGGTAGTCCTGAAGTAGGCGGAAGTAAAGACAGACAGATTTTACAGATGCATTACTGTAAAGAAAGACAAATTTCAAGGATGAGAAGGAACTTTCCCTTCTCATTACTGCTGGTTTGTTTTCTTCATTTAAGTATTATATACAGGCAAAATGGAAGTGGTTTTCTATATTCTTTAAATGATACAGTGCAGTGGTCATAGTAGTCTAGTTCGTGCTTGATTCCTACTAGGAAGTTCTTCATATGTACACTTAAGAGGCAGTTAGTAACTTTTAAATTCTCCGGCATAGTTAAAATGATTTGTAACAGATTTCATAATTCTTTGGGATTTTTTTAGTGGATATTATACTGTACTAGCTGTCACTTCTTTCCAACTTCCTTAAAAACAAATTCTGATTTTCTAAAAAACAAAACAAAACAAACAAACAAACAAAAAAACCTTCTATAAGCCAGGCATGTTGGTGAACTCCTGTAATCCCAGAACTCGTGTGGCTGAGGCAGGAGAACCATTTGCAAGTTTGAGACCAGCCTAGGCTACAAAGTGAGCCCACAATCAGCCTGAACAGGATAGTGAGACCTTGTCTCAAAAAAACAGAAAAACAAACAAATAAACAAACAAAAAACCCTTCCATTTCAGTGATGCTAATTTAAATTAAAATTCTAATTATTCTCAAGAATGTGCTTCCAAAGTGACTATATACTGATTACATGAATTTCCTGCATTTTTTTCATCAAACATGTCCTGAAAATATATAATTGTATCTCACTTTCCTTCAAATTATGTAGTTCAAATCATGAGCTAAACATTGAAAAGGCACAAAAAAGTGAATAGCAAGTTATTTTATTCTCAAATAGGTATGTGGCTACAGGTGATATATGTAGAAATAATGCTACATCATTTAGCAATTATTGGGTAGATACCTCCATCTTATGTTATGCTTTTAATTTGAGAGTAATACCGTTTAATGTCTAGAAACATGGATGTGGAAATAGAACTCCTGATTTTCCCTCCTGGAACTGCTTCTTATAAACAACCAAATTCTTAACAAATCATTTAATTTTATCTTACTCATCTCTAATGGTAGAGCACTTGCCTGGCAAGTGCAAGGAACTTGAGTCAATCCCCAGGGGGGAGAGAGAGAGAAAGAGAGAGAGAGAGAGAGAGAGAGAGAGAAGAATAGTACCTACATAAACAGCTTTTTTAATTTTAAATAATTCAAAATATCTAAAGCACTAATATTTTCTTGCTAACTTTTCTACTATTTCCATTACTGCCATTTAGTAAGATTTTTCTGTTTCTTCTGTGTTCTATTCATGGTGCCAAAGAACCCTGGAGCGAGAACAATGAGATAGAGAGATAGACGTCTCTTGCCTTCCCCTCAAGTTTTTATTTTAAGCAAATAGTTAATTGAAATTTTATGTGACCTTTTTGTGTGAGAATTAAAGACACAACAAAGACATTTAAAAAAAAACAGTGAGTAACAAATGTGGAATAAATGTGGAAAACTCTTGAGAAGGCAGTAACTACCTATGCGCTAAATTCTGAAGGGCGGGCCTAGTGTTGTACTGTTGAACGCAAAATGGAAATTTGTTACATAAGAAGCTTTGCAATAGAAGAAACCACGAAGGCTTCACCCTCATTTGGAAGGTCTCCCTAGCTCTGCTCTCTGCTTAGACTCTCTTATTTCCTGCTCTTCTCTCCTTAGTCATTCTTCCCTGGCTGTTTAGTTTTCTCTTTGAAGCCTGATACCGAGCACGTCCACCTACAGCTTCACAGGGCACGGAGCAGCTGGCAGTGGTCCTTTTGTCTCTCTGTAGTCGGCCAGTTCCTCCGGAAGAAAGCCAACAGGGCATCCTCCTGGCAGGACCCCTTTTTGAAAATGGCACAGGAGGGGATGTGACCCTCCTTGTTTCCTCCCTTTCCTTTGAAATCACAACCCATCACCCCTCACTGTGTGCCCTGTTACCTACAGAGATCTCAATTCCATTTCTCTGCTGCTCCTGGATTTCTACAAATTCTGAGTTAAAAACTGCACATAGTAAATTGCAAGGAAGCTAAAAGCAAACTGACTTCTGTGGGTGACCCTGGTGACATGGGCTCCACCCCAGAGTCTCTCCAGCCCCAGTTCACATTCTCTGAGCAGCTGCCACCCTCTCCCTTTGGTTTCAGGAAAATAAGTGCTGAGCTGACAAAGAGACATCCGATCTGTGAGTTTTGCTTTATCGTGCACCCAGGATATGACACAACATCAAAACGCTGATGGAAATGTAGCAAGGAAATGTAGAGGACAGGAATATTCGTATTGCAAGATTTACCAGTTCTAAATTTTACAAGCCAATCCCATCTCTCTTGAAGACTGAAGACACCAAAATCAGGGTAACCAAAGTGAGTCTTAGAGTTTTCACGGACAGCCAGCCCTTACCACACCCAGCTCCATGCTCTGGAACGTTGCTGAGGACTCCTAAGACTTCTTATCCGAAACCCACAGCCGCTGTGGATTCCAGCACAGACTCACAGTCCACCCCCACAGTGAGGTCACCCCCACTGAGGAGCACTTACCATGTGACATACACAGGGGCTGACCCGAGCCAGAGGCCACCATATCCTGGTGGGCCCCCCCAGGGCCTCAAGAGTCAGTCCTGAGGTAGGCGCTCATGGGTGCATGACCACAACATGGTCAGGGTGACCTAAACTGCAAGGTACACAAATCCCCAGCTATGAAATCATCCAACTTCGCCCTTCGTTCTGAACTTCTCCACAATCACCACGTTGCCACCTGCCCCCGAGAGGCAACCTCGGGCCTCGCTCTCAGTGCTTCCCAGAGCTGCTGATGAACACTGCTGCCCTACCCTTGACCGCTGCCCCTTTCCCAGGTGACGCTGCGGGAGCGGTCCCCTTGCCCAATGTGTTGGGAGCCAGGAGCCAAGGCTTTGGCCCTGCAACTCCTGTCCTGGGCAGCACCAGTCCACCAGGCCGAACACGCCATAGTGAGGGACACTGCCTGCCATGGAAAAGGTCTCTGTGTCAAGTATCAGCAAGGCAGAAGAACTGCCATCTTCTTTTCTAAATGGGCAAGAGGAAATTTAGTATGTTCAATGGTGTAGTAAACAAAGGTAGTGAATTTTTATACAGGCAATTAAAATGTCTTTAAGCTACTGGAATCAGGCTCTCTGTGCCTACTAGCATCAAACGTAGCTAAAATAAATTATTCTAGTAATATTATTGTGAATGAGAGAAATACCTTATTAG
>PVJX010049584.1:0-11008 GCA_004027295.1 Dolichotis patagonum
ATACAGTAACAGGCAGTGAAACTGAACCAGTTAAAAATGTCCCCAAATAAGAAAATCCCAAGAGCTGACAGATTTATTGCTAAACTCTAGAAGAACCTCAGACAAGATCTAATGCAGATACTCTTCAAAATCTTTACTGGAATAGAAAGGGAATAAGTACTCCTAAAATCATTCCTGGAAATGACCATTACCTTAATAGAAAAGAGACAAAGACCCATATGCACAAAAAAAAAAAAAAAAAAAAGCTGATCTCTTTAATGAACATAGACAAAAAACTCCTCTAAGATACTGCCAAACAGAATGCAATGAATCATCAAAAAGGTCATACATCATGACTATGTAGGCTTCATCCCAGGGAAGCAAGGACAGTTCAACATATACAAATCAGTAAATGTAATATATCACATAAAGAGAGGCAAAGACAGAAATCACATGATTATCTAAATAGATGCAGAAGTCTGACAATATCCAACATCCATTCATGATAAGAAGGCTAAAGATAATAGGTATAAGGATCTTACCTCAATCTCATAGGAGCCATTCATTATAAACCTATTGCAAACATCATACTAAATAGAAGCCAAAAGCTTTCCCTCTAAAATCAGGATTCAGATCAGGATGTCCAACATCTGTTCAACAGAATATTCCAAACATTAGTCAGAGCAATCAGGCAAGAGAAAGAAATAAAAGGATTATGTATAAGAATGAAACTGAAATCAAAATACGTCAAAGATAAAATTGTTAAAACACAAACACAATCTGCTGGAAGATGTAATAGCTAAAACTTTTGAAGGCATAGGCATAGGCAAGGCTTTCTGAAGGGAACCCCAACTGCACAAGAAACATCAAAAATCAACAAATGTACCTGGATATGGTGGCACATGCCCAGTACATGGAAGGCTAAAGGAGAAAATCACCCCAAATTCAAGGCCAGCCTGGATTACATACTGAGTTTAAGGCCTGCCTAATCTACATAATGAGACCCTGTCTCAAAAATACAAACAAAACAAAAAAAAAAAATCAAGAAACAGGATTATATCAAATTAAAAAGCTTCTGCTCACCAAAGGATACAACCCAGTGAATACAAAATTTACAGAATAGGAAATATTTTTGCAGCTATTCCTCAGGCAGAAGACTTATACCTAGGAAGATGACAGAGCAGTAAGCAGCAGAGAAAACAGCCTCTCTGAGAGTCACCATCCAGATGCTGGAATATAGCATCATGAGGAAGACAACAAGGAAAGAAGCAGGTCCCCTGGACTCAGGAAGAATCTGAAGTATGAACTGAAGCCCAAAGAGAGAGTAAAAAGAAAAACTTTAACAAAGAAGGCAGTAGCTGCTGGTGCCTTCACCCAGAGCCAGACTCACTGAGTAACAGGAGCTGTTGGAACCTGGAGACACACCGTCATAGTGACAGCGGCCGTTGGCAACCCCAGAGGACTCTGCAGAGAGATGCAGTGGAGGGAAGCAGCAGATGTGGAGGACTGCACTGGCTGGCAGCGAGTACAGAGGACTCAGTCCTCCCACAGGATAGAGTGATTGGCTGGGAGCCATTCTGGAGTTGGGCCAGATAAGCCCTGAACCAGAACTGCTGCCAGCTTTCTTCAGCAGATTCTAGCTGGGCTCAGACTCCTGGAAACTGCTTGGACTGTAGCAAGTCCAGTGAATCTGGTCTCAGGGTAGGCCTCCTAAGGTTATCTACACTCCACCATACAATGGCTGGCTTGCAGGAATTCAGTAATACAATTCAGGATGCTGTCTCCACAGGCAGTCTACTAGTGGACGCTGAGAAAATACTGGAAGTGGACTATTTGTTTTGTTTTGTTTTGTTTTGTTGGTTGGTTTATTTTGTTTTGTTTTATTCAGTTGGTTTTCTTTTAAATTTCTCTTTCATTTTTTTTCTGAGTGTGAGACTGGTTCCTAACCTCTCTGTGAGTGTGGTTTTGTTTTATTCTTCCTTTTCTTTTCCACCTCTATTTTCTTTCAGTCTTCTACATCAGTTTCCCCAAGTTGGTGGGATCCATCTTTGTCCTCCAAGCTTACTTGTAATCTATTTCTCTTTTTCCAGTTCTCTATTTTCTCTTTAATCTATTTTAAATTTTAACTCTGAACACAAAACTGACACATTGTGGACTTACATATTGCACATAATTATCTGGTATATTTTACATTTTCTTATATAATCACAAATCTAGTTCATAGTTAAAAGTTACAAATTAAGAGTTAGCTCAATTTGTGGTTTTTTAGGTTGTGTTTGATAATATTCATACTACTACAGCAAAATTTACATAATTGTTCTGAACAGCCATTGGCCCTGATAATTCATGATTGAGATTAGTGAAAGATCACAGAAATACTGTGTCACAATGACAAATAACCAGGGACACGGCCAAATGAGCAACAACTTCACCTCTCCAAAAAACTGCTGTTTCAACAGACTCAAAATCCAAAACTAGCTATATCTGGGAGATACCTCAGAGAACTAATCATCACTTAAGTGTTCTAAGTACCACTAATAAAGCAATCCACTATAGGCAACTTACAAGCATCACCCCAGGAACTAAAAAAGAAATGAGAAGACACTTAAACAAGATGCAACCCTAGACATCCAGTTCACCAAAGGCAAACCTAGGGACAATGAGGTGGGACAAAGTGAAAGCCCCCTACCAGGTCTCTCCCAAGTGTTAACAACCAAGCAACTGAATGAGGCTCTGGAAAAAATGAAATAAGAAATAATCTCTCAAATAATTACAGAGATTGCCAAAATATACACCATGCTTAGTGATGTTAGAGGAGACACAAACAAAAAAATAGACTAGATTATGCAAGTTATGGAAGTACAGCAGAGGAAACAAAGGGAATTTATAAAGCAGATTCAAACAGATATTCAGGAGAATAAAAACTCCATTTTAAGTACTGGAAGCAGATTAGGCCAATGTAAAGACAGGATATCAGATATTGAAGATAGGCTTGCAGTTACCCTCAGGGAAAAGAAAGATTTCTCAAAACTAGTCATGGACCATGAGAAATCAATCCAGCAATGCTAGATGAGAAAAAGAAGATGCAAATTAAAACAACACTGAGATTCCACCTCACCCCAGAAAGGATGGCTAGTATCAAGAAATCAAGCAATAACAAATACTGGAGGGGCTGTGGGGAAAAAGGAACCCTTCTCCCGTTAGTGGGAATGCAGACTGATGAAACCACTCTGGATATCAGTGTGGAGACTCCTCAAAATATTAGGATTGGTGGTCCCATTCAACTCAGCTATTCCTCTTCTGAGTATCCACCCAAAAGAATTAAAAACATCATGGAAAAGTGATATATGTGCACTCATGCTTATAGCAGCATAGTTTATAATAGCCAGATGTGGGAAACAACCTAAATGCCCATCAGCTGAGAGATAGATAAAAAACCTGTCATATTTTTATACAATGGAGTATACTCAGCCATAAAGAATGATAAACTGGACTCTTATATAGGTAAATGGATGCACCTTGAGAAGATACTCATTAGTGAAATTAATAAGACACGTGTAAAAATTGAATTTTTTCATTAGTGTGACAAGCTGAAAGAAAAAAATTCATATTTATATAAAATAATAAAGATAATTATACTATTGATTTTTCTGAGTTTGCTGAAGAGAAACATTTATACTGTTATTGTCCAAACAATTGAAGGTAGATGTCTTGTGCTCTGGGGAATGATTTAGGGATGATAATGTGCAATGTATGAACCATTGTTAACCCCTGATTGACATGCTTTCAAATTTCATTGTAGTTTTTTTTTCTTCTTCTTCTTCTTTTCTTTCTTTTTGTGGTTGAATAAAATGGATTGGGGGGGAAATAAAGAATTTACTTAATAGTTAAAAAAAAAGAAGACTAATATCTAGAATATATAGCAAACTAAAAATACTAGATTACCCAAAATAAGAGAATTTAAAAATTGACATTTGAAAGAAATGTATAGACCAGGCCAGGTGTAGTGGCGTGTGCCTGTAATCCCAGTACTTGGAAGGCTGAGGCTGGAGAATTGCTCTGAGTTTGAGGCCAGCCTGGGCTACAAAGTGAGTTCAAGGGCAGCCTGAACTACATAGTGAAATCCTGTCTCACAAAGACCAAAAAAAGAGAAATCAATAAATCAGCCAGGTTTGGTGGCACACACCTATAATCTCTGCACTACAGAGGCTGAGGCAGGAGGACTGCCCCAAATTTGAGGCCTACCTATGCTATACAATGAGTTCAAAACAAGCCTGAACTAGATAGCTAGACCCTGTCTCAAAAAAAAAAAAAGTACAAATGGCCAACAGACACATAAAAGAATGTTAAACATTTATGCCCATTAGTATAATGTAAATTAAAAGAACACTGAGATTCTACTTTACTCCAGAAAGTACGATCATCAAGAAATCAAATAATAAAAAATGCTGGTAGAGTGCAGAGAAAAAGGAACCTTTTTATTCTTGGTGGGAATGTAAACTAATACAATCACTATGGAAATCATTATCAAGATTCCTTATAAAACTAAAAATTAAAAAAAAATTTCAATACTAGAAGTAGAAAATTCCAAAGTAGATGTGGTGGCAAATGCTTTTAATCCAAGCAGGAAGATAGTTGTGAGTTCCAGGCCAGTCTAGACCACATAACAAGACTTTCAAAAAAACAAAACAAAAACTCCATCTGATCCAGGTATACTCCTTCTAGGCATCTTCCCCAAAGAGTCAAAGACATCATATTACAGTAATACATACATACTCATGTTTATAGCAGCACAATTCTTAATAGCTAAATTTTGGAAGTGGCCTATATGTCCATCAACAGATGAATAGATTAAAAAATTTTAGTACTTGTATGCAATGGAAGACTACTTTGCGATAAAGAAAGATAAATTTAAACTAGTTATGCGGACACATGCCTATAATCCCAGCACTCAGGTGGCCAAGGCAGGAGGATTGCCATAAATTCCAGGCCAACTTGAGCTACACAGTGAGTTCCAGCTAGCCTGAACAACATTGGGAGATCATGTCTCAAAACAAGCAAACAAAGATAAATCTTGGGTCATTTGTACGGAAATGGGTGCACCTTGACACCATAATTTTAAGTGAAATAAATCAAGACACACAAGCTAAATATAGCATGATTTCTCTATGAGAAACCCAAAATATAAATAAGTTAACAAGCAAAATAAAAGATAATAGAAAACCGAGAAATAGGTCTTTTGTGCAAAAAGGATGGGGACCAAGAGATGGAGGGAGTAAGGAGAGGGGAAGGAAATAAAAATACTTGTAGTTATACTTGAGGTGTTATGTGCATGGCCAACTTCCCATAATTAATCATCAGTACTACAAACATGTACTAATAACAATTTAAAATATAGCTGGGAATTCAGCTCAGTGGCATAAGCACCTGCCTGGCAAGCGCTAGGTTGAGAGTTTGATGCCCGGTATGAAAAAAAAATTAAAAACATACAAATTAAAAATTTTTAAAGTAACTTGGGCAGATACCTATATAACTAACAATAAGTATCAAGTTTCCAATCACATGAATTTTAAAGAAACAGTTGGCAGTCCAGGGCCTGCGAAGATCACTTTAGCAAGCACACAATAAATGTTTGTTGATGACTCATTCATTTATTCATCCAATAAACATGTACTGTGGCCTACTAATGTGCCAGGCTGAGCTCTAGCAATGAAGATACCATTCCTGCCCTCAAGGAGCTCACAGTCTAACTAATAACATAGGAAGATAGACAGGTATATACACAGACAATTACAATACAATCTGGTAAGTGTTATAACACTTATCAGGTTGTATTATAAAGGCCTATGTAAAATTTCTTTCCAGAGGTTGCTGCTCCAGGCTACTGCTGGCTGTTACATGAAGAGAGTGGAGGAACACTAGTCCAGCGTTGCTTTGCACTCCTATAATCCCATCACTGGGGAGGCTGAGCCAGGAGTGTGACAAAAAATTCAGTGCCAACCTGGGCTACATAGTGAGTTCAAAGGCATCCTTAACTACAAGGTGAGACCTTGTGTCAAAGAGAGGTGAAGGAAACTGTAAAAATCAAAATGTTAAATGCTTTCCAGCTATCCACAGATAGACTTGGGAACCAGATATTGATATATGTAAAATGGAGCTGCCAAGCTTAAACTAGGCACTGATCTCCAAACAGGCGATTCTCAAACACCTCTTCTAAAATATGAGCTTTCATTTTCCTTCTCAATTGCACACCTTTCAACCTCCCCACCTCACAACACACAAGCCTGTTTTAATATCTACACCTAGAAAAATGGTGAGAAGTGTGAGTTTACAACTACAAAAATTAATTCAGCCCACTTGGTATCTCTAAATCCAATAATCTCCACCCTCCACTTAAAAAAATACTACATATTACTACCTCCAAGTTAATGAAAATTAAATAAAAATAAAACAATAGAACATGAGAAAACAAGGTAACAACATACCTCCAAAACCTCCCAACTCCATCAAAGCTGATCTATGTGACATGGATGACGAGAAACTCAAAAACAAAACAACAGAATTATATAAGGTGATTAAAAAGGAAATAACAACAACAAAACAGATCAATAAGGTATTGAGCAAGCTGAAACATGATATAACTAAACAGATAATGTACTTAAAAAGCAAAAGGAGGAAAAGAAAATGCGCTAAAGGATATAACAGCATGTATGTTTAAGTGTGTGGGATTGATAACCATATTAGCAAGTTTTTGTTGGATCGTTGAACAGAACTGTTTACAGCCTCACTGTTTGTTCACTTTGTAACATGAACAACTATTTCTAAGAAGAGAATATGTAATTTATCAAGCAGTGATTTCTTACTTTTTTTTGAAATTCTGTATTATTTCTACCCTTTTTCTGTTTTGCTTTTTTTCTCTTTAAATAAAATTTAAAAAAAAAATAAAAATAAAAAAATACTACAACTACACTTTTATTTTAAAGGCAAAATACAGAATACATGGCTCATAAAGTAGGAATAACAAAGTAGGAGGGTGTATTCAATAAACATAATTAAATAGACAATGAAACAGAGATAACAGATCCAGGTTCAGGAAAACAGAATAAGAACCTCCAAAACTCTGAGAATAGCTAATTCACCTACACATAACAAACTAGAAAATGAAACATTATACAATGGAGTACTACCCTGCATAAAGATAAGCTTGAGACTTTTGACCATATTGTTAAGTGAAATAAATCAGCCATATTTGTAAATACCACATTGTGTCTCTGGTGGGAGAAACTGAAAGTGTAAATAAGGATCAAAATGCATAACAGGTATTGTGAAAGAAAAACGAAACAGGTAATATACTCTCCTTACTCCCTTTTTTCAAAATTGGGTGATGGAGACTCTTTGAGGAAAGATTTTCACTGTAAAGTTATTTGGGACAAACAGTTTTATACAAAGACAGAATTGAATTTTTCTGTGTCCCATGTCATTCTTAAGAAGGCTTGAATTTTTCAAAGACCCACTCCAAAAATGGGCATCTGAGATGAACACAGTTTTCAGATGAAGAAATACAAATGGCAAATAAATACATGAAGAAATGTTCACCATCACTGGTCATTCAAGAAATACAAATTAAAACAACATTGAGATTTCATCTCACACCAGAAAGAATAGCTGCCATCAAGAAATCAACTGATAACAAATGCTGTCAAGGCTGTGGGGGGAAAAAGGAACACTGCTCCACTGTTGGTGGGAGTGCAGACTGCTGTAACCACTATGGAAATCAATATGGAGAATTCTCAGAAGACTAGTATTGGAAGCTCCATTCAACTCAGCTATTCCCCTCCTGGGTATTTTCCCAGAAAAACTGAAAAGTTCATAACACAGTGATAAATATCCACCCATGTTTACAGCAACCCAATTTGTAATAGCTAAATCTTGGAAACAACCAAGACACCCATCAACTGCAGAGTGGATGAAAAAGATGAGGTATTTTTATACAGTAGAATATTACTGAGCTGTGAAAAAGGATGATCTTGAGGCCTTCATAAGGAAATGGAGACAACTTGAGACTATCCTCATTAGTGAATTAATAAGAATCATATTTATAAATATCACATTGTGTCTCTAGTGTAAAAAGTAATAAAAACTGTAGGAGTAATAAAACCCAAAATGTGTAATTGCTACTGTAAAAAAAGAGAGGAAAAGAAAGTGCTCTAAAGCATATAACTGCATTTATGTTTAAGTGTGTAAGATAGATGACCATATTACTGTTTTTGTTAGAATGTTGAGCAAAACTGTTAACAGTCTCACTGTTTGAATATCTACTTTGTATGCTTTAATTTTGTAATTTGAACAACTATTTCCAAGATGACAGTATGTAACTTATCAAGTAGTGACTTCTTAAGTGTTTTTTTGTGTTCTTTTCTTTTTTTCCTTTGGAAATCTGTATTGGTGCTACCCTTTTTTCTGTTTTGTTTTGTTGAGGTTTTTTTTCTCTCTTTAAATAAAATTTTTAAAATTTTTTTTAAAAAAGAAGGCTTGAATTTTTAAAGGCTCTCTCATCTATGCTCCAACAAACTGGGCAAATGACATCAATAATTTGTTGGCAATTACAGAGATTCCTGTTCTGGGACCCCATATCTCCATGAGGCTACTATTTTATAAGCTTAACATACTCTGTTCCCCTAAACTCATTTCCCTGTTGTGGCCTACACTGTTCCATTCTGCCAGTTGTCATCCCACTCAGAATGCCTTCTCAGATGTTGCCCTTTGTTCCTATTAACATTCCCATCCTGATGCTAGAAACATAGCTCAATGGGTAAGCACTTGCTTAGTATGCAAGAGGGCCTGGATTCCATAGGAGCACTGCAAAAAAAAAAAAACAAAACAAAAAAACCCCCAATGTACTCAGCATTACTTATAAATGTGGGCAATTTCACCATGATACCATCAGCTGTATCTTTCCTCAGATCATTCATAAAAGTTTAAAATAAGATCAACATATGAATGGATGGGGAGGAAGGACAGCCATTTTGTTTCTTCTCTAGTTGCTTTATTATTAGGGACAAAATGTTGCCATATCTTCTTTCCATGCTCCCCTAGAGAGCACCACTTAATGTGGTGCTTTCCTTTTAGATAAAATGCTTTCCTTATAGATAAAAAATAATGGCTATCTATTTAAAAGACAGACAAACACCATCTCAAAAAGGTTACCAAGAACCAGACATGTAGCCAGTCTAGGTGGCATGCACCTGTAATCCCAACACTGGGGAGACTGAGACAGTATTGCCTCAACTCCAAGGCCAGCCTGAACTACCCAATCAATGAGTTAAAAACTATCCTGAACTACATGGTGAGACCACATCTCAAAAAAATAAAACAAAATAAATAAGCAAACAAACAAACAAAAAAGACACATACCCCACACAGACGTTATCTGCTTCTTTGTCATGGCTCTGGATCTTCACACTGAGCTACATGCTCAGTTTCTCTTTATTTATCTATTTTTAGTTTGAGACAGGATCTAGATAAAGTCTCTAAACTGCCCAAATTGGGGCAGAATATGTAATTATCCTTCCTCAACCTCCCAGGGTACTGGGATTATAGGCTCATGCCACTAGGTCTAGATCAACAATTGTCTTAGGATCACAAACATTTCTTTAGACTCAATGGCAGCAAACACAAGATGGACATTTGTAATAAATGACATCTGTAATTTACAAATAAATAACATCTCAAACTGAATAATCACAAAACAAAATAAGAGCTAATAATGAGATTTGCCAGGAGATCCTGGGTTCAATCCCTAGCATCAAATAAATATCTGAAAGTCCAGTCTCACCAATGATTAGAGAAATGTATCAAAAAACAAAGATCATTCTTTTACATGTTAAATTAGCAGAAATGAAAAAAAATTAAGTAGCTAAATGCATGCAATAATTGATGTTTTTAGAAAGCAATTAAGGCAAATATTTATAATGCTCAAATCTTCTGACAAATAATTCAATTCTAGAATTCTAACCCCAGATAGATGAAAAAACATTATGTAAATCAAAATACTGAAAATCCATAACAAAACATCATGAAACCAGTAAATGACAATCACAAGAATGTTTAACATGGTAATAAGCATGTTACCATGATAAACACAAAATATAAATTAGTATATATCTATATGATCACCTATATATGAAAATTCAGAAAAAGGAAAAAATTCAGAAAGAATAAATAATGAAAACTGATTTTTTGTTTATTTTTTAAATTTTATTTATGTATTTATTAATGCTCATTATCTCTGGTTGCTGAAATTACAGATTTTTTTCCCCCATACTTCATGATTATCAAGTCAAGCATGGTGGTGCATGCCTGCAATCCTAGCAATGGAGAGGCTGAAGCAGGAGGATAGCCATGAGTTTGAGGCCAGCCTGTTCTACATAATGAGTTCAAAGCCAGCTTGAACTACATAATGAAACCAAAAAAAATAAAAAAATAAAAAATAAACAAAACAAACTTGATGATTATCATCAGATAATGGTGCAATGCAATTTCCTTAATTTCTAGTTTGAGGGAGCTATTCAAACTTAATAGAAGAATAATAGAAAATGATCTCAAAATTTTGTTCAACATTTAACAGAAGCATTTGTGAATTGAAGACAAAAGAACCAGAAAACGCCTCCAGAAGGAGATTCCAGCATGTCGAAACCTGGTAAAGCTATCATGCAAAGGAAAGGCAGGGTGCTGAAAAAAAATCAAGGTGTGGTCCTCATTCACCTTATTTACAGATCTGGTATCATACAACCTCTGGCTATGTCAAAGTTGAAATGACCATGAAAGGGAAATATTCAGGTAGACTCACCAGTGCAACTAAAGACATTCATGAAAGGACTTCCAGAACTGCTTAAGAAAGTGGCAAAAGGGCCAGGGATTTAGCTTAGTGGCATAAGTGTCTGCCTGGCAAGCACAAGGTTGTGAACTTGATCCCTGGTACAAAAAAAAAAAAAAGAAAGTGGCAAAGATGATGAGATGAACATGCTGG
>PVJX010049585.1:0-11015 GCA_004027295.1 Dolichotis patagonum
GATTTCCACTTTGTGGCCTTGGGAGGCAGAAAGCTTGAGTGGAGACTGTGGAGAGTCAGAGGAACGTATCAATGGGAGACGCCCGCATCACCTAGAGCCCCAGGCCTACAGTACTCAGGGAAGGCGGGGAAGCTTTTTCAGGGTTACTGACTTGGAGATTCCTGCATTAGGGGACCAGTGCAGGGTGGGGGGGGTGCCAGAGCTCCCTTCCAGCTCTCTAACTCCCAGTCCTAAGTCTCTGCATCTGTACAACACTGGACTCCACTCAACACTACTTGCACTCAAGTAGAGAATAAGTCTTTTACATAGAGCAGTCAAATAGTCAGGGATCCTGTTATGGCTTCTGTCTAGGTGTGTCCCCAAGTTCTCAGATAGTCGTAGGTAGAGCTTTTTCAGAGGTGGCCAAACCTAGAATGTGCTATTGACTCATTGGTGCAATGCTAGGATTAAGGGTGCTAGGACTAAGGGTTAGTGGTTACTAAATCAGTCCACTGCTTGTTCTGTGACTGCCTTAATCCTGGTAGTCTGGATATGGTATGAGAGATGGATAGAGGCTTGTCTTGTCCCTTACTTTGTGCTACTTTCCACCCAACTTGAACTGTTTCTCCTCTGCAATGTTGTCTACCCCACCACTGTGCTTTGGAGCCAGCTAATTATGGACTGAAACATCTACAAACTGTAAGGCAAACACACCTTTCTTCTGTTTAACTGTTGGTGTCTGCTATTTTGTCTCAGCAGTGAAAAAAGTAACCAAAACAGATCTGAGAGCTTTTGAATAAATAAGATACATCTTTATACTCTCTATACATGAAGACCCACCATAAAGAACCCTTAATCTGTCTATGTATTCTCAAAATAGCACATACTTTTAAATGACATTTGTCACTTTACCCAATCACAAGTTCACAAATACATCTCTGTCTATATCAATATTTCTATGTGCCTATGTATGTATATGTCTCATTCTGTCTAAATTAGAAAATACTGAAGAACAATGATCCAGAAATAAAATCATTCACCCAGAAATAAAATCACCTATAGGTCTTGATATCAGAATTATGGACCTTTTTGTGTATTTTGCTCCCATATTCTTTTCTATAGCCATATATGAAATTTTAATTTTAATCCTGCTTTCAGTAGACTCTGCAAAATGTGTTTTTTATCAGTGTCTCAGTATTCCATTTTACGGCCAATGTAAAAAGTGCTTAACCAGTAGGTAATCCCTCCAGTACTAGCTGCTGTTTAATTTCTGCTTCCCAAATTTCAACAGCATGAACAATGCAGTGAAGTTGGTTACCTATATATCATGCTTATGATTATTTCCTAGAGAAAAAACAGTTCTTTCTTTAAGACCAATCTACTGAATTTCCATTGCAAGTCAAAGGGAAAGCTCATAGAACATTTGATATAAGCTATCGAATTGTTCTTTGGAAAAGTCGATCGATGACTAGTCTTCCAGCACTTTCAGTCATTAGGGTGTCCCTGGGAAGCCTCTTCTTGGAGCCCCAGCTCCTGGCTGTATTGAGAAGGAAGGCAGCGCTCACACAAAGAGCACGGCTGCCAACCTCGGTGCTGACAAGGGAGAGCCTGGATTTGTAGGCAGAGGGTCTGGGGACAAGTTGTCTTCTGCTGCCACTCAGCACATCTGCAGGGAGATTCTGTCCCCTGCGCAGATCGTAGAAGTGCAGTGAGGGATCCGTGGGCTGTGAATGTGAGGCTTGCTTCCCCCAGGAAGTCTTCTCACGGGACCTTGTTAGAGAACAGATGCACACCAAGCAGCTAGTGTTAAAAAGGATCAGAAAATGCAAGAGGCAGAACTGACTGGCAATGAAGGTGAGAACTCTGAGTCCCACCTCCTGGGCTTGTGTCCCCGCCCTGCCTACGCCACATGCGTTCCTGAGCACCTTCTTGTGCTCGGTGTTTGCATCTGTAAACTGGGACCACAATGGAAACTAAATCTGCATCAACAAGTTCTCTAGCACAGTGCCTCAGGTGTGCTTAAAGAAACAAAATAAAGTCAACCCAGATCCTTGTAAGCACATACTATGCAAAATCATTATCTTATTTCCATTTTATGAGTGGAAATCTGTAGAAACTCCAGAGTTAACTGTCCAAAGTCGCTATTAAGTAGAAGAACTGGAGTTGAACTTGGGCTTTCTACTCCCAGCAAATCCTCTTTTTGTTTTGAACAGATAAGAAGTATCTCATAGAGTTTCCAGTGATCTTTTTTGTCCCATCTTTTAGTGATTTCACCCCTGTTCTAAGACTTGGCATATTATCCAACCATTCATTGCCACCACAATGAGGACAGAGAACATCTTCACCAACAGAACCTTCCTGGTCCCCTTTGTGCCCAGATTCTTGCATCCAGTTATCTGATTTTCTGCTCAAAAGTCTAGCTTTTTCTGGAATATCATATATATGGTTTAATGAGTAGTTTTATTGAGGCTAGATTCTTGGACTTCAAGCCCGCTGGAATCACCATGCTGTCACTTGTATCCACAGTCTGTTCCACTTCATTACGGACCAAAGAGCCCTTCAAGGTAGACACTATGTCCCTTGTATAGCTGAAGAAACCAAAGCTCCCAGCCATTGAGCCTGCTCCAGGTCATGCAGCCAAAGGCCAGGTGCTCACCTTCCGACTCCTGCAACGCCATACGCTAAGTGCGTACGCTAAGTGCGCACAGCAGCGCAGAACGGGGCTGCATCCTGCTGTACCGTCGAGCTATTTGGGCTGCTGCATTGGACGGTGAGTTCCTAGGGACACAGACTCACCCGCTCCTCACCTTGCAAACTGGTACAAGCAGGGCGCCCAGTGCAGGAAGCGTTTCTTAAATTCAGCTACATGGAAGAGCCAAGAAAGGTTCAAGAGAATAAAAACAGTGTAATAAGACAGGCTCATAATCCATTTAACAAAGTAGCTTTCATTTTCATTTTAGGGGCGTGGAAAAGCATAACAAACATGGAACTGAGAAAGTGGATCCATAACATCCAGCAGTAGAGGATACAAAGTTTGCAGGTCCCCCCAGCAGGAAGAGTGATGTCCACCGAGGAATTATGAGAGTCTGGGAGCCTCCAAGGAGAGAAGCGCTCAGGACGAGGCTGGGTTCACAGTTGCCGGTAAAGGTGAGATCAGCAGGTCCCCTTTACCTAGCCCACTGGGGCCCACAATGGAAGGCAGCAAACGGCCAAGTGTCCTGTGGTCACCTGTGGGAATCCCAGGTCCACAGATATCTGAGGTCCTCATCTAAGCCATGCATCTGCACCAGCTGAGCTGAAGGCCAATATGATTCCTCTCTTATTGATGTTAGGGTAGAGAATTCCTGAAAATGACATCTCTAAACCTGTGTCAAGGTAAAAAGAGTCATTCGGAAAGAAGCTACACATTGTTATGCCCCATAGTCACCACAGTGCCCAGTCAATGAGTACAATTTGACTCTCCTAATAAATGTCACAACTTTGTCTAAGGTTTCCCAACCCCCCACCCTCCTCCACTCTCCAGCCTCTGGTAGAAATGGTTCTACTCTGTACTTTCATGAGTTTGATGCTTTTAGATTATGCATATCTGTGCAGTCCTGTGACATTTGTCTTTCTGTCCCTTATTTCACTTAGCATAGGTTGTTTTAGACATGAAATGTTCTTACTACGTGGCAAAATGTGAGGCGATGGCTATGACCCAGTCATTCCACAATTTTTAAGTATCATAGCATTAGATTGTCTTCCAATATATACTATAAAACAGAACAATTCAACAGGGCTGGAGATGAAGCCGGTGTGAAGTCCTGGAGCCAGTGCCCATCCCTGGAGGGTAAAAGGGTCTTAGCCAGTGCGGAGAGCACATTCTATGGGAAGAGGGGTTCTCACCAAGGAGGGATGCAACAGGGCTCAAGAGTCGTGGTCTGCAGAATCATTAAATGAGTGTGGTGAGAGTACAGTACACTCATAAGTTCAGAAGGACTCTGGGTGTCTTTGAGGAGGAGGCAGTGCTATAGGTCCCTTAAGTTTTTAGGTTAAGGTGTTGACAAGTGCAGACACAACCATGGGCATCTATTTCAGAAGAGGGTGGGTTTTGGCAAGAGGTTGGCACCAAGAGAATTCACGAACAAGAATCAAACCACACGGGAAATGCTTCCCAGAATCAGTAACTGGGATCATGTCTTATTAAAGAGTTTCTGCATGTCGAAAGAAATCTCCAACTTAGTAAAAAGAAAACCCACAAACTGCGAAAAAATCTTAGCGAACTGTCCCTCAGACAAAGGACTTCTGTCTAGAACATATAAAGAATTAAAAAAAGCAGACCCCCAAAATTCAAAGACCCAATCCAAAAACGGGCATCTGAAATGAATATACAGTTCTCAGATGCAGAAATACGAATGGCAAATAAATACATGAAAAAATGCTCAGCATCATTAGTCATTAGAGAAATGCAAATTAAAACCACACTGAGATTCCTCCTCATTCCAGAAAGAATGGCCATGATAAAGAAAACTACCAACAACAAATGCTGGAGAGGCTCCAGGGGAAAAGGAACTCTTCTGCACTGTTGGTGGGAGTGTAGACTGGTCCAACCACTGTGGAGGTCAGTCTGGAGATTCCTCAAAAAGTTGGGATTGGAAGTCCCATTTGACCCAGCTATTCCATTTCTAGGCATATTCCCAGAAGAACTGAAAACATCGTACCACAGTGATATGTGTGCACCCATGTTTATAGCAGCACAATTTGTATTAGCCAGATCTTGGAAACAACCTAAGTGCCCATCAACTGAGGAATGGATAAAAAAAGATGTGGTATTTTTATACAATGGAGTACTACTCAGCTATAAAGAATGATTACATTGAGATTTATAAATAAATGTATACAACTTGAGACCATACTCATAAGTGAAATAAAGCAAACTCACATGTGTAAATACCATATAGTCTCCCTAGTGTAAGAAATGGAAAGAGTACATAAGATTTTATGGTAATCATGGTTCCCCATTATATTGCTTGGAAGTCTTATAATGTTTTCATTCATTGGTTGGAATGGTTTTATTGTTTTGTTTGATTTTACTATGTGTGATGATATGAACAACTACTTTAAAGAAAATAAGACATCATGGCAGCCATTGCTGATCTAATATCATCTTGCTTTGAAGTCTTACCATGTTGTTGTTCTTCTATTTCCATTGGTTCCATCATGTTGTGTCTTAATGGGTTTTAATATATGTAATAGTATGAAAAAATTTTTAAGGAAAATGAGATATTATAGTACTCATTTTTCACTTTCTGTTACTAGGTTTTGAATGTCCTATAATACTTTCATTCTCTTGAATGGTTTTATACTATCTTGTTATGTTTGATATGATTGTATGTGAAGCCATGCTCAACTATTTCAAAGAAAAGAGACATTATGGTAGCTACTGTTCATATCTGGTTGTCTTGCTATAAAGTGCTGTGTTGCTTGCATTGTTTTGAATTGCTTTGTTCTGTTCTCTTTTGTTTTATTCTCTTTAAAATAAAATTTTTAAAAAAGAGGTGGGCATCACTCAAGCTTCTGGGTCAGTTGGGCTCCCTCCCAGGGCTGGGACATGAGGTTTGGCTCTGTTGGCCCCAGCAGGACCTGGTGTGCCTCAAGGAAGGTTAGCCATGGGTTGCAAACTGGGGAGGAGGCTGAGGCAGATCGGGGTGCCACATAGAGGGCTTCCAAGCCAGAGACACCGGAAGACAGAATGGAGAGGAAAAGACTCAAAGCCAAGCAGACACAAAGCCTCCCCCAGAAGACAAAGCCCTACCAAGGGCCTCCTGTGCCCTGTGCAAGGGCCTCCTTGCCGTCCACAGGACTGGCAGGTGGGCATCAAAGGAGACCCGGCTGAGGCGCAACTCAGGTGCCTGCTGCCCAGAGGTGCGGCTTTGTTCAGCTGGCGGAGCAGTCAGTCTGCTTACGTTAGGAATGCGCTGCGCTAAGCAGAAGGCAGCCTATATTCAGATTTTTCTTTTCATCTTGAAAGAGAAGAAAACAGTAGCAAAGGACTTCCTTGTCAAGTTCTAATTCAAGTTGAACTTCTAAAGACATGAAAGAGGAGGCATCAGTGACTGCAAAGCCCCTGCAAGCATTGAAATGTGAAACCGAGGGAGCCATGGTGCCTCTTCCTGTCATGTTTATTTGGATCCTTGGCCTCAGACTCCAGCTCAGCCCTGTGCAGTGCTTCCATGCTTACAATGCCGTGTGCTATTCATGGTGGCATTTGATCATAAGGGGGTCTCCTTCCAGAAAGTTTCAGCCCAGTTCTTTCCTGTGGGTTAGGGTCTGAGCCTTCCAGAGGTCTGGGAATCCCCAAGATGGATGACACATGAGGGGAGCCACAAGGCGGGGTTCCCAAAGCTGCTTGGGCCAGCCATAGGCTGAGTTCTGGCCTCCAATGGAACAAAAGCCCCAGGCTTGGACATCAACCTGACTTAGACAGAGTCCCAGTGCCCTCAGGTAGGAGCCGGGTGACCTTGAGCAGCTGCCCATCCTCCTGGAACCTCCATTTCCTAAGGATAAAACCAGCATTATTTTGATGCATTGAGATAATACAGGTGCCAGGTGATACCACAGAATCATTATTTTTGTAGATGGGTAAGAGGACACACACAGGGTAGGTGATTCCAAACCAACACAGCTTCTCTGCAAATGGGGTGAGCACAGCAGGGCTGGTGGGATTCTTCTTCTAGGCTAGAGTGACTTTCTCTGTGTCCCCTCTACCTGAGACCCAAGACTGTGAAGCCATAGTGGGAATAGAGACAGGTCTCACTTCTCTACTCCATAAACCCTCTGATCTACTTATTTTCAGAATGAGCAGAAAGAGGAGACAAGAAATCAAAAGGCTGTATTAGTCAGAGAACCATTACTATAACAAAATATCCAAGGTGATCCATTTAAAAAGAGGAAAGTGAGTCAGAGTTCACAGCTTGGAGCTTTTAGACCATGAGCAAGTGAGCCCATTGCTTTGGGGCCTGCACTGAGACAGCACATCTGTGGGGGAGCACGTGGCCAAGGAAACCCATTTCTGTGGCAACCAGGAACAAAGAGAAGAGACAGATAAGACAGTTCCTTTTGAAGGCATGCTCCAGTGACCTAATTTTCTCCCACTAGACCCTCACTCTTGAAAGTTTCCGTAGCCTTCTCTCCTATTGCCATTCTGGGGACCAAGCCTTTGGGGGACATTCCAGACGCAAACTGTGGCCTTGATCAAGCCTACCATGTCTCCTTGGTTGTTACCAAGCTCAGCAGGAAGACAGAGCTCAGACACAAAGGCTCCTGGCCTGCTCTGTGAGCCACAGAAGGAGCTTGCGGGCCCACTAAGCATAGATCCTTCTGGCCAGAGACTCACGTGCTTACAGTGGTGCCGGGGACGTCCTGTTCTGGGAAACAGGGAAAGCACTTACTCCATGGACATTGCTTGTGTCCATATTTTCCAGCCAGGAAAGAGGTGGAGCAAATCCAGGAGGGAAAGGTTCACACACGGTGATGATGTTAAGCACTATTCACTTGGAAGGCAAAGCAGGAAGCAGCACTGGCTTGACTTACTCAAGGTTACCGTGTTCCCAGAGGACTAAAGGCTGTGATGTGTCATGTTCCTGTCCCTAGACATGTGCAAAGAAACCCACAGTCAACCTGGTCAATCTGGTCCGTGATTACCAGCCATCCCTTGTCTGATACCAGCCCTGCTCCTCTGTCTGGGCTCCTGGGGACTCTGAGGGTGTTCTGGGGTCATTCGTTTGGCCATCGTGGGATCTTTGATGAGATGAGTGGCTCAGGGAGCCAGGCTGAGGACAGAACTCACGAGTACACGCCACTCAAGACCTGCAGCACTGGAGATGCCGAGTACCCCTTTCTGTCCTGACCAAGAGCCTGCTGCGAGCCTGCTGGTTTGAAGGTTGAGTGCCTTGGGAGTGGAATTCCTCCCAAAATCAAGGGCTGAAATAAGAAGAGTTAAAAGCCGAAAAACTCCAAAGTCTCAAGTTAAAATGCCAGAACTGTTGGTTTGTTTCACCGAGGAGTCCCTGATCCCTGGGGGCACCTGGAGTTCTTAAGCGGTGACCACTTTGCGATGACAGCCAGAGAAGAGGTGAAACCCGTGGGCTTGTCCTGCCATTCTCTAATGAGCCTCCTATTACTTAGAGAATTGAAAAAATTAACAGGACAAATAGAAATGACAAGATTTCCCAAACCACTAAATGTTGAACATAGTCCAATTTCTAATCGTACGGCATTTGCTCTTATTTATTCCAGGAAAAATGATGTCTTCTGAGCCCAGCGCTTCTTGCTGTTGCCAAAGACTCTCGCAGCATCCCCAGGAAGAGGGGCAAGGGAGAAACCCTTTCTGGTTCTGCTTCCCTTGAGTTGCTGGCCCATCTGCATCAGATGTCTGATCCTAAAAGGTGGCAAATTAAAGTCAAATGCAGAAAATCTTCAACTGGGAGAAAGTCAGTCTCATTGGATGATATATCTTACACCTCATCCACCTTTCACATTGCAGGGGAAGAGCTCATCTCCCCTCTAGAAGCAGGCAGCTGCCTTCCTACTCATGGGTAACACTCCTCCTCACCACTGTGAACCTGCCCACTGCACTGAACCAAGCTGGGTGCTGTCTAGTGCCACTGTGTCCACTTCCTGTAAGCAGCAGTGTGAGCCCTGCACCCCCATAGCGGTTTGCACTCAGCTCTTGAGTCTGCTGGGCCATTCAGGAAGGCCCTGACGACACCCAGAGCTGCTGCCCCTGAGTATGGCGTTACCCTCACTGAGGGCTCCATCTCCCATGCCTGGAGGTCCAAGGTCGTGGTGCACCAGAGGCTGCCTGCAGCTTCCTGATGCCCACACCACAGCTGCAGCCAGTTTTCCTGGCCTTTACCTGCCAAGTCCTATGTGAGCAACACCTGCAAAGGTCACCTACAAGAGCCACCTGCCATGCCAGTGGTTCTCACATGCCTGGTTTTGTTTCCTTGAAGGCATTCACATGCCCCTCTCAGTCTTTTTGAAGTCAAAGATGTGCAATTTGCTTCTAAAAGACATCACCCTGAGGTAAACAAAGTCCCCATAAGCTGCAGTCACCCTCCAAAGTCAAATTACAGCATATCCCAAGACCTACAGCCTCCTGCCTGGACCCCAGCAGTTCAAAACCAACTGCATATCTATTAAGGCCTATCTGGAACATCTGAACATCTCCAGACTGCCAAGGTCAGAACATGCCACCTATAAAATACAAGACCCAGTCACCTTGTCCCAGCAAAACCACAATCATGCCAAATGTACACCATTTCTCTAAATGTTTCAACAACTCAAGCAACTGTAACCAAGTATAAAGCCTACAGTATCATCCTCTTGCCTACCCAAGATCTGATCATGTGGAGAAATAGAAAGAAAAGACAGATGGGGGCTCAAATTTGTCTTCATCATGGATAGAGTAAAGTGGGAAGAAGATGGAACTGAGAAGAATCAGCTGGAGTGTTACACAGACTTGTCCCCAGGAAGTTCTGGGGTCCAGTGTGTTTCCCATGATGGCAGCAGAGGTGAGACCAAGAAAGGGATGCACAGAAACATGGAGCCAGTCCCCGATGCATGCTAGGGAAAAGTGGGGTTTGACCAAGCAGCCAGTTTGTTTTTGCAGAGCTACTGGTAGGCTCTTCTTGCCTTGGAAAGTAGCTCAAATCATAAGGCTAGTAAAGTCCTAACTCCTGGAAGGGAACATCGAGAATGGGGAAGGAATTTTCCATGTGACCTTGCCGACAGGCAATCTCTAAAGATACCCTTGGGTAGCAGGCATTCATGGGACAGTGCCCATGGTGTCCCTGTGCTATCACTTGGAAGGAGGAGTCACGTGCATTCTGATCAGGAATACCAATGCAAGGCTGCACAGGACCTCTTGTGCTGCAGGGGACACCTGGCTCCATCCAGAACACCCGTGCTTTCTAGGATGATTTCAGAGCAAATACAGCTGCACAAAAAGCCCCAAATTGTTTTTTTAAATATCTTACATGTTTGCAGTCTCTTACTGAGCCATGATTTGATGCTGGACCCTGCAGGAGGCGCCGGGGAGCTAGACACGGCTAATGCCCAGGCCTCGCCCAGAGGCATGCCTGTAGAGTAGAAGACACTGACCTTTGCTTCCTGGGTCTCGGTTATTCTGGAAGGCCCTTGAGTGAGCAGTCTTCAGTGTTCAGAATGCATGCAGGATAGAAGTAGCAGGAATTGAATCCCAGGGGCAGGAGAAGAGATGCTGGAATGTTGAGCAGAATCTTGATTTCAGAAGGTCCCATGGGTAGATCCAAAACACAGGGCCTTTGTTCTGAGCCCATGAGATCTGTGCTTGGACAGGGTTTATACAGATGCCTACTTATATTTGTAATTTTGAAATGTCTCCCTTACGGGCTAAACTGTGTGCCCTATAATATATATATAATATATAATATATAAAATATATATAATATATAAAATATATACAATATACAATATATATAATATATAATATATAATACATAATACATAATATATAATATATAATATATAATACATAATACATAATATATAATACATAATACATAATATATAATATATAATATATAATATATAATATATAATGTTTAATATTTAATATTTAATATTTAATATTTAATATTTAATATTTAATATACAATATACAATATACAATATATAATATATAATATTTAATATATAATATTTAACATATAACATATAACATATAACATATAACATATGACATATGACATATGACATATGACATATAACATATAACATATAGCATATAGCATATAACATATAACATATAACATATAACATACAACATACAACATACAACATACAACATACAACATATAATATTATATGTTGTATGTTGTATGTTGTATGTTGTATGTTGTATGTTGTATGTTGTATGTTGTATGTTATATGCTATATGCTATATGCTATATGTTATATGTTATATATAATATATACATATTGAGGTTCTGATACCCAAGACCTCAGAATGTGAC
>PVJX010049586.1:0-11008 GCA_004027295.1 Dolichotis patagonum
TTTTCTTATTACTTAATTTACTTCTAACATTGAAAACATTTTTCTGTTTGGTTTTATCAGCCAAAAACTATATCAACATTAAAACATAAGTAATTATGTTACTTTCTTTTTATTACCTGAAAATTATACCTAAATTGGCCCTCATCTGCACTAAACACTCATTTTTAATCACAATTCAGCATCTTCTCATTGCACAGGCATTGGCTTATTATTTCCCACAACAGAGGTTCATGGAACCCTTTGTCCAATGTATCCAATCATTCTTTCTCTGTCCTGTCACTTTTATACACTTCATATCACTTCCTTTAATATTTGTCACCATGTCCCCCATACACACTGGAAGACAAAATCAAAGGCAACAGCAACTATTAAAAACTGAAATAAACTCAGTGTAGTAGCACACACCTGTGATCCTGCCTTTAGAAGGTTGAGGGAGGGAGGATCACTGCGAGTTTGAGGCCAATCTGGGCTACAAAGTGACTTCAAGTTCTACCCAAAATACATAATGAGACTCTGTCTCAATTTAAAAAAAGTCAAAACAACATAAAACAAATCCTAAAATAGTAGGCTATGCTACAGCAGTGCCCATTTTTAATCTCAATAAATTATAGTAAAGTGAATAAATAAATGAACACAAGTATCTGTTTTAAAAAAACAATAGGCTGATTCTTCATTCAAAATGCTGGGTCAGCCTCCATTGCACCCTCTTCCAGTTCATCCATTTACGTGAAAATCTCCCAAATTCCTGCCCTTTCCTGTGTCCCATTCTCTTTGTACTTTGGAGGAAACTGTCCAAATGGCAGCTGAGAACATCTCCTCAGCACACCTGGCTGAGCTACTGTGCATGAGCTAAGCCATCTTTTGTAGAAGTCAGGTTCTACTTACAGTCATCCTGATCACTGTCATATTTGTGTTACCTCGTATGTCCGTGGACATTCTGATTTAGAAATATCTGCTGTCTAAACACCACTGCGTAACCGAGGCACAGACTAACCAACTAACCTGTTCGTGCATGTTGCCAACACTCAGGTGGGAAGATAAGTCATGGAAAGTCTGTAAGTCCAGGAGAAGTAATGGACAGTTCTAAGGGTGCTAGCTCCACGAAAAAAATCATATCATAAAATCATATCATATCATATCATAAGCTATGAAAAAATATGAGTTATACTCCAAAAATGACCCTTTCCTAGCAGGCTAGAGTTGGAGAGGAAGCCCAGTGCAGCACCTGCCATATTTTTTGATCAGGACCCATTTGGGGAAGGAGTTAATACTGAGCCACAGATCGACTTCAAAATCAGTTCACTTCAAGGGCTTTGCAAGATTACCTCCTCATAGTGATGGTAAGAGATAGCCAAGGGAGACATTCTCAGAGGATGTGAGCTAAGCACAGGCCCTCTGAGAAAAACTAATACAAAGATTTCATGTGATCCCAATAAAAATACCAACATTCCTCAGAGAATTACAAAAAGCAATCTTAAGCTTTATATGGAACCAGGAGAGGCCAATAATATCAACAGAAATCCTGGGTAACAAGAACAAAACAGGTAATATCACAATAAAAGATTTAAACTTACATTGCAAAGCTACAGTTATAGAATCAGCATGGAACTCCTACAAAAACAGCCAAGTGCATGCATAAAACAGGATAGGATGCAGAAGCCATTCGAGGTATATTCAATTATTTTATCTTTGAACAATGCAGTAAAAAATACACTAGTAGAAAGATAGTCTCTTTAATAAATGATTTTGAGAAAACTGGCTATCTACATGCAGAAGACTGTCTAGAACCATATATATCACTATGTTCTGAACTAAAATAAAAATATCTCAAATATCTAAATGTTAAACCAGAATAATTTAATCTTTTGAGGTATGAAATAGACAAAGCTCTTGAAAACATAGGTATAGGCAAGGGCTTTCTGAAGAGAACACTAATGGCACAAAATATAGCACCATGAATCAACAAATAGGATAATATCACTTAAAAATGTTTACACAGCAAAGGAAACAATCAATCAAATTAAAGACAACTTACATAATGGAAAAAAAATGGCAGCTATTTCCCAGACAGAGGTTTAATATCTATACTGTACAAAGATCTCAAAAAATTAGATTCCCCCAAGACCAAATCATAAAATGGGCAAGTGAATAGACAGATCTCAGAAGGAAAAGTACAAATGGCCTATACATCATGAAAAATATTCTACATTACTGACTATTGCGGAATGGTACAAAAATGTCTGTCATTAAGAAATCAAATAACAACAAATGTTGGTGAAGCTGCAGGTAAAAAGAACCCTTCTACATTATTGTTGGGAACTCTCATACATTATGCAAGTCAGTATAGCAATAACTGAAAAAAACAAAACTAAAATTCTATTTGACCTAGCTTTCTCCTTCTAAGTGTCTTACAAGAAGAATTAAAGATATCATATTACAGTAATCCATGTCTACCCATGTTTATAGCACAATTCATAATAGTGAAATATTGGAAATAGCCTATATATCCATAAACTGATGAATGGATACAGAAAATGTGGCATTTGTATACAATGGAGTAATACTCTACCATAACGGAAAGATAAATTTGAGCCATTTGCAGGAAAACAAATGCACTTTGATACTGTAATGTTTAAAAAAAAATCAGACACACAGCTTAAATATTGCATGGTTTCTCTTATATGAGAAACCTAAAATAGACAAATAACCAAAAATATACAGAAAAAAGAACGTAAGGAAATAGCTCTTTCTCAAATGAGAATGATACTAAGAGTTAGATATGAGAATTAAAAATAATTGAGATGTGTGGTATATATAGTTGTACAACTATAGTAGCAACCCTCCACAAGGAATGTAATCATCATGTAATCTAAACATGGACCAACACAAATAAAACTGGAAAAATACATCGAATTCTTAATATTATAATACTGAATGGTAGTTTATAGAAAATCAATTTTATCACTCTAAAATACCTCTGTTTTTTAAAATATTTGTATTAGTTCTTATTAAAATGTCAGGAATTAATTTGTGAATTACTTTATCTGACCAATATGAATCACGTATTTATAAACACACAATCACAAATGCATATATATATATATACAAAAATGTATATGTGTATATATATATATATGTGCATATATATATGTATTCCAGTATTTGGACTAAACCTATTAATTATAAGTAGAGCATGTTTTAGATATTCTTGATTCCTACATACTGTTATTTCATAAAGCCTGAAGTTAAGTCTTTTCCTTTAGATAACTCCTTATAACCTCTTGCAAAATTGGTATGAAATATGATCCAAAGATATATTTTGTTACATTAACCAGTTTGGTTACATTACAGCTAATAGTAAATGATGCATCTTAATATGAAATACTTTCTTAAGAATCTGCTTAATATGGATATCTGAATGCAAACATTATAAATCAAACACAAATTAATTTTAGCCAAATAAATCATGTACATACAATAAATATCATATATGTGTGTATTTTGAGAGTATGTGTTTCAGTTACTATCTTTTCACTGAGACATGATACCCAATCCCCACTAATTAAAGGAGGACAGGTTTATTATGGCTTACAATTTGTAGAGATTTCAGTCAATATTCAACTGGCTCCAACTCAGTGCAACAGAGCAGGGAGGCTTGCTTACTGTAGGGAAAGAAAAGGCAGAGAAAAGGAGCAAGGAAGAAAGGAGGGAAATAGACCTTTCCGTGTCATACCCCATCTCCTCCAATCAGTCTTCACCTCCCAATCACATTTAGCTATAAACTCGCCAGTGGACTAACACATCAATAAGTATCACGGCCTCATGGCCCAAACACCTCCCAAAATCCTCAACTATGAGTGCATGAGGCTTTAGGGAGACACCTAGATGACAGGGTATGTGTTCGTGTATTTGTATGTGTTTCTGCACTTATCTACTATATTGCGTACTTGTCAATACGCTCAAGCAAAATTTGGAATACTTGTAACTACAGAGAATCGTGTGTGAATTTTTGTGTACTTCTGAAATTTATGTTCTGAATCCTAATCTTCACAGTGATGTTATCAGGAGGTGGGGCCATGTAGGTGGTAAATACATAATCATGGCTGAGCCCTTATAGCATTTGTACTCCTATGAAGAGACCCAGTTAGCCTCTTCTGCTGCATAAGAACACAGTTACATGGACCATCTATGAGAAATGGCCTTCACCACGCACTGACTCTGCCGGCATCTTGACCTTGGACGTCTCAGTCTCCAAATCTATCAACAAAATATTTCTGCTTTTTATAAATTAGTTAGGTTCTGATATGTTGTTATAAAAGCCTAAAAAGAAAGAAAACTAAAATAATGAATATTATATAAAACTATCACAATTATGTAGCCCTAAAGGATGATATATAGGTGGGTCAAACTTAAATATATTTTTTGGTACTGGAGCAATACTCTTTCTTTGTTTTGTTGGTGAGAAGTCATTAAGAAAAAGTGGTATTTCAACTATCAGTTGGAAAAAAAACACAGTCACCCTATTTTGTATTCTAGAGGATGAAATAGGTCAGAAACATATAATTTATTTGGGTATATTACACAGGGTCTATTTCATTTTTTCTATCATGCCAATCTTTTTATAGTGTGCTCAATGCTACTAAATTGTACCAGATATCGTGACCAAATGCCCAGCAAACTCAACATGGTAAAACATAAAAACTTGCTTTTTTTCTGCCTCAAGTAATATTCAATGCAAAAATTTTCTTTTCATTGTAATTTTACAGAGATTCATTGTTTTAAAAAATAATAGGGATATATATATATATTTATAATATATATATAATATATAATTGAAGTTTAATTGAAGAATGATTTAAATGGATGTTACTATGCTGAACCTTATGGTTCCTCATAACCAAACACAGAAATCTGAGATGATACACGAAATAGGAATTTTCTTGCTTGCTACCATTTCCCTTGGCAGCACAAGGAAAGCAACTTTACTTTCTGTCCCTCCATTTCATCTATCATGTACATGTTGTGACACATGGAGTCTGCTGCTGTTTGTAAAGAGATTTGATACTGAAAACTAGTGTGTAATTAGAGAATTTCTTCAACAGATTTCAAATGACTCAAACATAACCCAGTGTTGTCTTACCCACCTCTTCAAACACTTGCTTTCCTTTTTAAATAAATGCTATTTCTATCTATAGAATAGGCATTTACTTCAATTTCTTGTTTAAATGTGTGATTTACAAGTATGTTTTGAGAATTTTGCTATAGTAAAAAATTCATTCAAATCTTAAATATCTATGTTTTGAACGACCAACCTTCCCTTTCTCTTGTCTCCTCACTGAAAAAAAATAATAAAAGTATACACTAAATAAAACTGTCAAAGCTGAGAAGGAACAAAAGAAAATATACATACTGCTTAGCTATCCTAAAATTGCTTCCTATTTGGAGGAAAATAATTTATATACTAGAAATAATTTACATTACAAAAATAAATAAAAATCATTTTTATAGTAAATACTTGGACTGTGAAGTGGCTCATTAAATGTGAACACAAATTCAATGCAAGACTTACACATTCATTGCAAGATTTCTTAAAAATCATTATTTCAGTTTGTTTTCTATGAAATGTATTAGCTTCTTGATATTTGAAGTTTCTACTTTTAAAGTTTCAATGATAAAAGAAGTTTGAAGAAAGTTCATCATATTTTAAAGAAATTTTATTTTGCTTACTCTAAAGTTTGAGAGGAAATGAGGAAAAATTTCTTTTGTATATTTGATGTGAGTACATATTGGCTTACGTTTTGTTACATCTACAACAGTTTATATTGTAACAGAAACATTTATTAATATACTTAAATTCATATTAATTTGTTTAACTAGTATATTAAATCATAGTCTTATTTATTCTTTCGTTTTTACTCAAAAATAAAGCTCTTTTATTTTTTAAAAAAAATATCTGATTCAACACATTGCTATGTTCCACCAACAATGCTGCTAAGTTTTCGCCATCATAAATTGGTTATTGGACCACATATGAGTTTCCCAGAAAATAGTATCCACTCCTTGTCTTCTTGCCCTCCCACTAATGACTGTGCCACACAAAATGCATGGGACATCACCATGTTGCTGCTAAGAACCAAGCTTTCTTAGTGACTACTATTAACTCTCATACTGTCACTGATAATTTTTAAGGGTTACCGTGTCTGTCTGTGACCTCTCCTAGCCACTTAACACGACGACTTTGACCTCCTACCTTCGTTCAAGTCAACTTGAAGCAAAACATACAATTAGGAACAACCAAGTGGGAATTTAAAAATAAACAAGAACACATGCACATATGCACATATGCATGCAACCTCATTCATGGGCATAAAAGGAAATAATCTAACGTTTTCACACATGCCCACTTCAGCTCAGGACATTTTAAACTTGTTTCTATGTTGCTACCTGAATTTGAGAACAGAAAAATGTCTACTTGCCTTGAAATTTCAAATGCCTTTCCTCAGGTCAAGGAAAAATGTTTATTTAATCATATTTGTAAGTTTTACTCCAAGAAGGTTTTTATTCTTATTTTTCTACCCCTTGTTTCCCAAGATGATTTACATAAGGTGAAACCATTCCAGAAAAATCTCTTTCATTATGTGTTCTTGCCTTCATGATCTAAAAAACTATCGTAACCTGAGCAAAAAAGTAAATAACTAAAAATAATTTTTTAAAACCCAGCTGTTTACTATCTCATATTAAAATCTATAGCATTTTAAATAATTGGAATTGTCCTGTATCACTTGAAAACATGGGATCATTCATACTGACAGAAATCTGTGAAAAGATTAAAAGCACAAAATTCCATAATGTATTTCCACTCATGTGATTCTTATTTTGCTTCTGTCTTAGTTACTTTTCACTAGTCGCTGAGACAAAATACATGATGCCCAAAGTTGGAAAAGGAAAGGTTTATTTCTTACAGTTTTTGGAGGTTTCAGTCCATACTCAGTTGGCTCTAAGGCAGGGTGGCATGGTGGGGCCACAGTTCATGGCAGATGCAAACAGCAAGGCGGAACCGGCAAGAGAGAGACATACCTTCTTCCTGGCATTACTTCACATCCTGGCTCCACCCCTTAGGA
Source organism: Dolichotis patagonum (assembly GCA_004027295.1). Lineage (NCBI taxonomy): Eukaryota > Metazoa > Chordata > Mammalia > Rodentia > Caviidae > Dolichotis > Dolichotis patagonum. Next base: position 7,122 of record PVJX010049586.1, read on the forward strand.
GGTTGTAGCACTGACACCACCAATCCAAGCACTAGACAATGAACCAATCACAAATGCACAATGCAAAGGCATAAGGCTTGGGGGCCACTGACATAAACCATGACAGCTTCTTAGAACACTGAATCATCTGCTTTTAGCTTCTATATCCATAAACTAATAGATAACTTGCTAGTGTTTATTAAGCATATATATATATATATATATACTTTTAACAAATTCCCAGAATCTTGATGTCATATTTTTCTGAATAATTAATGTACATTATATAAGTACTTTTAAGAAAGCATACCAAAATTTCAAAGCATTTCTATTAATGACTTCACTGAAGAAGCTTAGGATAAGTGCATGTATACATGACTGTATATGTGTGTACACAAATTTAAATAATATATCGGAAGAAGGTTTTATACATTACAATTTTATGTTTACTGCATATATTTCTGGTATGTAATATGATTTTTGGTATATAATACGGGACACTGAAAAGTTAAATCATGCTTCTGTGTGTGTGTTTCTGTGGGACTCTCCAGAAATTATTGTCACATAAGCCAGCAAACCAGGAGAGGAGACATGACCTAATTGTCAATGACACCATCCAATAGGTTTTCAGACCAGATAGAATAGAGGGCAAAGAAGAAAGTTAGATTTCATTTGAAATTCTCCATTCTGACTGTGTGCATGTGCTTTTTGTTATTGTCATTGCCTGAATACCTCAGTCTCAAATTAATTCTGCCTTTTTAGATGGAATCACACTAGTCACTCTTCAGGAGGCTTCCTGATTCCCACCCTCAGACTGCCACTGCATCCTGGAATCCTCTTCTGTGGATTTCAGCTTCTTGGACTAAGCAATGAGGGTGCGGGTGGCTATGGTGGACTATCTTGCCTCTGTTCCTATAAAGGTATCTAATAAGTCCTTGTGCCTATTTAGATAATGTGGAGCATATAAAATTCTATGACCATATATGTTTCTATAATTCTCTCAAATGTATTTGTATATATTTGGATTATGAGTTTCTGACATCTGAGATGTATCATATTTAAGTGAGTGAATTATATTTATAGAAAAGAATTAAGACTGCGGTTTCATTTGTAACTTTTGTTTAGCGGTAATTACAATAAAAATCATTATTGCTATAACTCATGGCACTGAATTAACTGTGATGGGCTGATGTAAGCCCTTTAGAGTCATTATTTCGTATAGTTACAACAAAATTCTTAAAGCAAGAAATTGATTATATTTTACAAATAAGAGCTATCAAACTGAAAGTATTTAAGAATACAAATATTAGTAAGTGAAACAAAATATTTGTAACTTTAAAGACATTTCGGTAGCTTACAATGTATCTTTTCCAAGATAATTATCACCAAAACATGGGTTATCAACTTTGAAATAACATTGACTTAACTGGGCCTTGACAAAAGATTCAGAGAAAAGTAAATACAAAATAAAAGTTTATAAGTGGAACAGTCAGATCTGAGTGTCACAAAAACATTTTGGCCAAAATTACATCGAATTTATATTCCAAACAAAATGACAGTTATCCCACAAACTGGAATATTAATTTTCTCCCAATAACAAATTATTTCTTATAGTTACTTGTGATGTTTTAAGGTTTTATGTGTTACTACTATAATACTAGCATAATTCACAATATTTGAAATTTTTTCTTAAATGTTTAATTTAAAATTTTCATTTACTTTAGAATGCACCAGAAATATTAATTTAGTCAAATATAGACTATTTAATATAGTCAAATATAGAGTCAAATATAGAGAGAGAAATATAGAGTCAAATTTAGTCAAATATGCTTTGACAAGATAGACAGATAGATACCATAAATTAATGGCAGACAGTATTTTATAGTATAGATTGTCACTGCAAGATTTGGAAAAACTAGGAAAATAACAAGTTGAAAAAATTTTTTCTCACTTTTGCAATGATCTGAGTCTGTTTTACTTTTTCTTCACTATAATAGGATCCTTTTCGATCTGTTTCTTAGTTTGTTTTCAACTTAAGTCTATTATTTGATGTTGAATTATGAAATCTAAACCTTGTGAAATTTTTAATATTTTAATCAGATCCAGTTTAAGGGCTAGGCATGGGTTAACACAAAATTGAAATATTGATAATAATTTTCCCATTGTCATGTGTTTTTCTCTGATGAAGAAAAACAACATATAGCTTTCTGTTCTTGTGCTTGTTCCTCATAAATAAAAATGCTAACAATAATATATAACTCAGGACAAAGAAAATATTTTTATAATGCAGTGTTTTTTCACATGACTACCAAAATACAGATTTTTATCAAGTCTTATATGACAATGGATTCATTTTGCATCTCAATAGTTTATCTGCAAAAATTCTTTACACAGTATCTTTAAACATCGTATTTCATTAATCGAACCTTATTCTTCTCAGCAGAATTCCTTCTAAAAGTCTTTAACTGGGTTAGATTATTACTTGGATTGATGGTTAGAAACCATCAATCCCCCATGGACTTCTGAGAATGGAACTAGCTCTTTCAAACTAACGGCTCATAGAAAAATACGTAGCTAGCATATATATAGTGCAACTCGAATACTGCAAAACACACATTTGAAAGAGATTATATAATATTGATGTGTCTATATTTAGTGGATGTGATGTTCACCATAAAACATTAGAATCTAAAGCAAATCAATAAAATATAAAAATACTGAGTAGCATTGGTTGGAGCATGAGATACCAGTGAGATCCACATATTTTGCTAACTAGTCTAAATACATTTACTTAGCAAAGAGGAAATGGTAAGTTACTGATTACCTATCTTCTCCTTGTTTACCTTAAAAGAAAACTCTCTTTTTAACTATAGTTTATAATGCATTAGGTAATTTATTGCTACAGTGAACATGCAGAAAGTATTTGGTTAATTTAGAATTCGAGGACTGCTGAGCATAGTCCAATTAGTGAGGCAAATCAAAATCTTTTATTGAAACTCTACATTTCACACTGTTCCAAACTTTGAGTAAGCTTTTTCAATATGTCAGTTTAACTATATGTTTCTCCCTTTGTAAGTGGAGTTCTATTAATCACAGTTCTGATTTGCATTTCTAAAAAAATCTCTTTGTGAGTTTCAGATGTATCTTGACTTGTGACCATCTTATAATAGTAAATAACTTTTTTTTTACAGAGGTGGGCAATTCAATGATACTAATCAGTTTTTGTTTGATTCCAATATTCTTACCTAATAAATGAATATAGAGTGCTTTGAGTATATTTAGTCATATAAATGTATAAATACTTGTTTTTATACAGTTTTTGACCCAACATTAGTCTTCTTTCAACTTGATATGGCCTTGGATACATAAAGCCTGAAGAATGATTTTTAGGACCTAAAATATTTCCACTAGATGAATTTGTTATGCCACGCAATTTAGGTCATCAATAATCACTAAAATGTAAGACACAAAAATATTATTTCCACAATTACGAATAAATTGAACACTGGCTATCAACATCTATCCAAGCAGTAGTGGAAATCACAGCATCTCAAATCACTGTCTGCAAATTGTTTACCAACTATTTCACAAAAAAGCCCAGAATCACTAAAAAGCATTTGGAAAATGTACAATATCCAGTACTAAGGAAATTCATCCACATAAGTATTTGTGACTATTAACCAACCCATTTAACTCTGTAGCTTTGACCTTAAAAGAGCCAGTTACTAGTTTCAAGCAGGATTAATCAGATTTCTGTGAGGGATTCAGTCATACATATTTAAAGATGCTTAGTTCTCTCCCATATCCTGCTTTCATCTCTCCTCTTCTGATGTCATCCCTGTCCAACTTTATATTCATTATCTCCCAATCACCAGATACATGACCTGAGTTACATTTTCATTTCATTA